>JAPMUY010003066.1:0-45000 GCA_026901105.3 Galaxias olidus | reverse complement strand
CCAATTCATTAATATAGATGTTAAATAGGGTTGGACTGAGGCTGTTCCCTTGCATCACCCCACGCCCCTGGGGAAAGAAGTCTGTCCGCTTGTTTCCAATTTTTATGGCACATTTATTGTTTTTGTACATTGTTTTGATGACATCATATGTTTTTGCCCCCACACCACTTTCTAGTAATTTAAACAAAAGACCATCATGCCAAACTGAGTCGAATGCTTTTTCAAAATCAATAAAACAAGAGAAAATGTTTTATTTATTTTGGTTAACGTGTTTATCAATTAGGGTATGGAGAGTAAAAATGTGGTCAGATGTTCGGTGATTTGGTAAGAATCCAATTTGGCTTTCTCTCAGGATGTTGTGTTCTCTGAGAAAATTTTGTAATCGATTATTAATTATTGAACAGAAAACTTTTCCTAAATTGCTGTTGACACATATGCCTCTAAAATTACTCGGGTCATATTTGTCTCCATTTTTTAAAATTGGTGTTATTAGTCCTTCATTCCAGATGTCAGGATAATGGCCCACTCGCAAAACAAGGTTAAAAAGCTTATGAATGACAATGATGAATTTATCGTCAATAAATTTGATCATTTCATTCAGTAGTCCATCAGCACCACAAGCTTTATTGGGCTGTAGAAGCTGAATCTTTTTGTGTACTTCTTCTTTGGATATGGGAAAATCTAGTGGGCTTTGGTTATCTTTTATTGCGGATTCCAGATTGAAATATTTATCCAATATGTCTTTTTGACCTGTATTAATTTTAAATTTACTGTATAGATTTTCAAAATGAGTTTTCCATATGTCCCCATTTTGGATAGCTAAGTCTTCTTTATGTGGTTTGTTTAACTTTTTCCAATTTTCCCAAAAGTGATTTGAATCAATGGATTCCTCAATTACGTTCAATTGGTGCCTGATGCATTGTTCTTTTTTGGTCCGAATTGTATATTTGTATTGTTTTAGTGCTTCCAAATATTGGAGCCGTATTTCCTGATTGTTTGGGTCTCTGTGTTTTTGGTTTGATATGTTTCTAAGTACTTTTCTAAGGTTTTTACAGTCTGCATCAAACCATTTTTCGACTTTACTCTTTTTGTGGGTTTTTGGAGGGGTTTTCTTCAGATGGGATAAACTTGCCAAATTGTCAAATATATGGTTTATATCATCGACAGCCAAATTTACGCCTTCACTATTAATAGGGTACGTTTTGGTTAGATAATTGTCTAATAGTGATTGAATTTTATGATTTCCAATAGCCCTCTGGTAATTTTCCTTGCTGTTAGCACTCCATTTGTAAGATTGTTTTGTGCTAAACAGGTGACTGGGCTCTGTTTCTGTCTGCAGTTTATTTGTGTGTTTTAGGTATGCAGTGATTGGGCTGTGGCCAGATAGTGGAGATAAGGGGCTGACCATGAATGCTCTGAAATGCACTGGGTCAATAGTAGTATAGTAATAGTAGTCAACAGTGCTACTTCCAAGAGGTGAGCTGTGTGTGTGTCTGCCATATGAGTCCCCTCGTAGCCTCCCATTGACTATGTACAGGCCCAGCGTGCGACATAGCTGCAGCAGTTGTTTCCCTATTTGGTTGGTTGTTTTGTCATAATTGTTTCTTGGGGGATATGACATCAGAGGGATTTTAGCATTCTCTGGTAGGAGTTTGTCTCCCTGAGTGCAAATATCATCAGGTTCTATTCCTGTTCTGGCATTGAGGTCTCCACAGATCAGTACATTACCCTGGGCCTGGAAGTGACAGATCTCTTCTTCTAGGACTGTGAAGGTGTTCTCATTGTGGTAAGGAGACTCTATAGGAGGGATGTATGTTGCACTTAGGTAAATATTGTTGTCTGTGGAGAGAGTCTCCATTTTGATTTTTTCTCTCTCTCTCTCTCTCTCTCTCTCTCTCTCTCTCTCTCTCTCTCTCTCTCTCTCTCTCTCTCTCTCTCTCTCTCTCTCTCTCTCTCTCTCTCTCTCTCTCTCTCTCTCTCTCTCTCTCTCTCTCTCTCTCTCTCTCTCTCTCTCTCTCTCTCTCTCTCTCTCTCTCTCTCTCTCTCTCTCTCTCTCTCTCTCTCTCTCTCTCTCTCTCTCTCTCTCTCTCTCTCTCTCTCTCTCTCTCTCTCTCTCTCATCAATGCCAGGTGAAGAACTCTCTCAAATTGACATGCTTCTTTCCAACTGAATCCACCGCAACTTCTTTGGAATATGTTTGTCAAGCTCAAGATGTAGGCATTGACAGGAAACATGGCATCATAGAAATGATTGTGTCACATCTTTGGGAAAGGACTTTGAAGATGGCTTTCAGTCCTTTTCAATTAATTGAACGATGTTTTTCTCCAACATTGCAGTTGAGAAAATCACCATTGCAGCAAACAGTAGTAACAACTTGCTCGATACCTGACTTTCTAGCACAAGATAATGCCGCTCTACTTTGTTGACAATACTGGGCCAGTTGTAGTCTGCTGCAAAGGGCATTGATGGTTTGTTCAAAGGGATTTACTGGGCCCTTATCTTACCTGTGACTCCAACTCCAATGAAGACCCACAAAATAAACACCTAATTTCACACACAACACCAGATAAACACCCCCAGGTAATAGGAAAATGTACACAGTTTTTTTCTTTCAAATTGAAACGGAAGAGTTGTGAGATTCAAAAATACGAACTTATTTGGGCCGAGACAAACGTGCTCTTTTTCCGAATGGCGCACATAAGAATGAACAGAAAAGAAGAGTGGATCAATTTGGAGTCTTCATCTGTTTTTATGTTTGCTTTCTGCAGTTGGGTGGGTAGAAGGTGGTTGTGCGGACCTCAATCATAGCAGCAGTGAGCGCAGGGTCGTTATGGTGAGGCAGGGGAGACGACATTGATCTCGGATTCCACCCACGCGACGCTCGCCACTGATCTCTGGAAGTGACAACGCTCTGCGGCGCACGGCAGAACGTGTTCACACGTCCCCTCGTTAGAGTCGGCGCATCTTTACAGTAATTGTCGGACTTACTTCAGCTTGTATGATGTTACTATCAAATTATTTTCTAAAGTCAAACAGGAAAGAGATGACAATTTATTTTGACCGTTTATTGAACTGTGGGTGTTTCAGTAGGCTGTTTCTTATTAGGTGGACTGAAATGGCGTATCTGAAAGTCTGGCGTTTGTTTTACTATGAAGCACCCGACCGTTGATCAGAGGAGGAAGATTTGCAGAGAGAAAGACGAAAGAGAAAGAAATACAAAAGAGAGAGAGTCACAGAGAGGGGCAAAGCGAACGACAGAGAGACAATCAAGGAGGGCGAAAGAAAGACAGCAAGAGAGAAAGAGAGCAGGAGACTGTTACAAGAGAAAAGGTGTCCTGACAAAGTGCTGTTCCCCCTTCCTCAGCCAGTGCAGCCAGTGCAGCCAGCACACCAGTCCCCTCTGAGAGCCAACACTTCACCAACACTGACGTGGAATGGAGAACAAAGAGGGCCGCCTCACGTCGTTTTTTAACCCCCACCTTTTTTTCTTTTTAGCTATCTGTATTTTTCTTTCTAAACTGTCCTCTTACTTCTCTCCCACTTTCATCCTCTTTTCCCCCACCAGCTCCCCTCTTTCACCCTCTTTTTTTTCCATATCACCGCATCAATCCCTTCACTCGACCTGTAGTTCTCCTTCCACGCTCTCATATCCCTTATCCCCCAGTCCTCCTCCCCACCCCTCTGTCTTCTGCCCCCTCTTTCTCTCTCTCTCTCTCTCTCTCTCTCTCTCTCTCTCTCTCTCTCTCTCTCTCTGTTGCATCTGTTTGCAATATTCTCCAGGGGCCGTAAGGGGCCAGAAGGGCCCATGAATAAGTCATAACCAATGGCCCCCCATGACTCTGATCATCAGCGACCTGTTCCAAAACATGTCGCAGCGCCACCTCTCTCCCCTCTCACACCTAACCCCCCCCCCCCCCCCCCCCCCCCCTCTCCCCCCTCCCCCATGCCTCCTCACTCTTTCCGGATCCATAAGCAATGGAGATATGAATGAATAAGTCATTAGGAACGCTGTGTGTTCCCCCCTCACGTCTTGTTGGAGCTCCCTGCTTCCAAGTCTGAAGTGAGATTGATGGAACTATAACAAGAAGCAGAGTGGATTATGTTCTTTACCGCCTGTAATAATTGCATCGCGCTTTGGGGCATTACTGACGCAGCGCTTTTTGACAAACTATTGTTCAAAGATCCAGCCGTTACATTTCAACGAGGACAACTCAAATAATTGTCATCATTTGTAGCTGAAACAAGTGGATTTGTTGATCTATGATGTCCTCACCGGTATAGAAATTAAGAGACTCTCTCATAGACACGGGCAAGCTAACCGTTTGGAACAGACAATGAGTTATGATACTTACTCATGGGTAAAATGTTAATGGGGATAGATAACTTGATAGTAGAACTCCAGTGATAAACAAAGCAAGATTATTGTTTGGTTCATTTAAATTAAGTAAACAAAAGCCAATGCAAAGTGTATTTTGAATCCATAACTAAATCGAAGACCTTGCTCTGTCACCATCACTTTAAGCCTATTGTGTTGCAACGTCGGATAAAACTATTTACTTAAAGGTAACTCCAGCAAAAGGGCAATACATGCCTTCTTTCAGTACTGCTTAGTCAAATTCATATATTTTAATATTTGATGATGTCATCAATGTAAGCCAATTATTATAACTACATATTCTTCAAGTATATTCTGTATATTAAATATTGTTGTTTCTTTCACACCAACAAAGCAATTGCTTTCCATGTCGGTATCTTTGTATTTGGCTCTGCCACTACACAATGCTACTTAGAGCTCTAAATTTGCACTTTCAGATGGAAAATCAGCCGTGTTTAATTAACGTCCCCTGTAAATGAGGTAATCCTTAACATTGGAAAAGTCCAGTCTTTGATTTACTCTCAGACCTTTGGCTGTCCCTGTCCTGACAGCTCGTTCCCTAAAGTGGATGGACCCTTCATAACAGCACCTGAGTAGGCCTGGCACAGAGCAGGTGCATATGAGTGTGCCGTGTCGTTTTGAAAGGACACCCTCCGTGTCAGGTTAACCTTTCCTTCGGGATGCTCATGTCATCCAGCTCTTCAGTTTCCTTTAGGTCACATACATGCTTATTCTGGCTATGTATGGTCCTCTCAATCTCCCTCAAATAATATCAAATAATATCAAATAATATGTGAAACCATTGACTGATGTTCTCTTTCTCACTCGCTTACTCAGTCTCTTGCTCTCTCTCCCAGACACTCCAATCTGAAGTAGCTAGTCTTACTTGTACTCACACTCGTCTCCCTCTCTGTTAAAAAATTAAACGCGCCCGTTCCATGAAACGGGACACGGGCCGAGGATCCGAGGGAGAGCACAGCGTACAGTAGCAGGTGAGCGATGGCTAACTGCCTGGCGCACACTCCCCTCTCTCACTGGGCACCAATGGAGCTCGCGGTCACCCCCATCCACACGAAGCCATTGACCTTTACAAGCAGCAATAGAGTTCCCTCCCGATGTCTCATAATGTCTCTCTTCTTTTCAACTGCCCACGGCACGCAGCACAGCCAGACCTGGGAGGGAGATAAAGAGACATCCAGACGTTTTGCCTTAAAGGTCAGCCCATAGCCCATTTCCCCCTCAAATCAGTTTAGGAATAGTATTACAATTGGAACGATGTCGACTGGTCGTGTTGACCATTTCGAGAATACAGCTAGCAGCTAAAGGAAATAGAAAAAGTGGTGTTTCATAAATCTAGTTCAAATGGTTCTCGACGAACTGGTGTTCCAGTTTCGAGCAATTTTGTCCTGTGTAGAATGCGGCCGGTGAGAGGTGCAGCTCAGGGACACTGGCGTTAAATTGGCGAGGACTTCTATTCATCTGGCTGTGCTTCAGAGGGTCTCAGAGCGTGCTTACTCCAGGGCAGTGGCGGACCAAGCCAAAGGAGGACAGCTAGGAGGAGCAGAGAGGAGGAAGAGAAGAGGAGGGGGGAGAAGGAGAAGGGATGAAGTGAGAGAAGGATAATGAAGACGGGAAAGAAAGGATGAGGTAGCATGGCCGACAGGGAGCTGTCTTTTTGATCAATCATGTATGTCTCTTGTTCAAACAGAGACGATTGCTTCCCGCATAACGTCGTTCCAAATCCAGGCACTGTTTTCCCCCGCATGAAAAACGTGGGACTCCGTAACCTCTCCACCATTGGGACTTGATGCCTACTCCCGGGATCCAAGTGAAGGCGTTTATTGCAGGAATTTTACACTGACCAACTATCGCTATGGAGGGAAGATAGAGAACAGGGAGTGAACGGAGCAGAGGTGCAATGCCAGGAAGGTTGGCTCGACACAGAAGGCTAAAGAGAATGAAGAAAGACTCTCTACGGCATCCTTCACTTCTCTCTTCCTGTCATGTCCTCACTTCCTGTTCCTCCAGCCACATCTGCACAGCCATCTTTTTTTCTGCTTCCTTCCCACGGCTAGCTTCTTCTCATTTAGTTTCAGATTTTTTCCCGTCCATTCTTTCCTTCTTTCATCCCTCCTCTTTTCATGGGCCTCTATCTAGCCTCGCCACCTTCTTCCTCGTTCCACCTCTTTTGTCCCGTTCAAGCCATTCTCTTATCCCCTCTTCCTTTCACTATGAATAGAGGGCCTGGCAACGCGATGCGTGCCAGTGCTGCTGTGATGGTGCCACCATACCAGGGGAGTGGGTGTCAACACACAGACGCTGGCACACAGAGCAGAGCAGGGCTGGCAAGGGGATTTAGCAAATGGCTTTGGAGGAACACAAGTATATGTCTGGATGCACCCACTCATCTTAGGCCCAGCCCTGCAGTATGCAAAATGAACACAAAGATAAGACAGCAAGTAAATACACCAACGTAACAGAATTTGAATCATAATAGAGATCAGGAGGTCAAGGGTGGCGGTGCAGAGGATTGGGTTAACGTTACAACAATGAGAAAAGACAGGAGGGAGGGGGGGGGGGGGTCAAGGGAGAAGATGAACATTTAAGAATTGTAGTCAGAAAGAAAATCCTAGGGAGCGGAGATTAGACACTTGAGTTGAGAGTAAAAAAAAAAAAGAGAGACATTTAAGACACATGTGGTCAGGGAAAGGACTTGATTCAGACTTGGATGGAGAGATATGTGGTTTGTGGAGACAAATGAAAAGGAAATGAAAAGAGATAAGAACCCAGAACAACAAAGACGAAACGAAAGAGCGAAAAGAGCTGTGACCTTTATGCACACAAACAAACACACCAGCAATGGCGCCTCATGTCCCCCCCCCCTAGCCAATGTGCAGCCCTGCCTGGGGTGGCCAGTAACGGAGGGTGCCCAGGGTTCAGCAGCACGCCATTCGAGCAGGCTAACAGGCTAAAGACATGCTCCAGGAGGGTTAAGTCCTCGTGACACGTGTACCGCCACAGAGTGGGAATGTTTTTACTGCGGGTGTGTTGGCTAGCAGCACCAGGTCTAATCATGTGTTTGACAGTAGCAAAGCCAATGTGAATCGGTCCCAGTGTTGCCAGATGTGTGGGGATATCTGCATTTATATTTACACCTTATTTACAGCCGTTTCTTTATATCTGGGGGAGGAGTAGGATTTACCCGCCTTCTGCTTTAGTATCCATCATCCTCAAAGTTCCGTATTCCCCCCAGTAGGGATGAGCCCTGTCCTCCCCTCTGCCCAGGTCACACACTCTAGAGGCAGCGAATGCTAGTCACTGCATGGTGACTCTCATAAGACAGTGGGCAGCCACAGTGTGTAGGATAGGTCTGCACTGTGGACGTCTAAAATGTCCCTCTCACTGGGAACGCTAACACACCCCGTGTACTTTCACTGATTGTATTAATTTATTCAGCAGATCTGCAAAGCCTACCCAACCTGTTTACTTTGGCGACATCCTCCTGCAATCCGATCTTATAGACAAATATTGGGCCAAGAGGGCGGGGCGATCAGCTAGTTTACCTTTTCACCTGGTCTCTGTCAATCTGGATGGACTGACTTCACACTTTGTATGGCAGTCTTTTCCACCTATTGGATTTCACTGGTTAAACTTTGTGAGGCCGATATTGAGGAAGGAATTAGGGGAAAAAGGCATCAGAAACCCTAGCTATATCTCAACCTACCAATGAAGGAGAGACATAACTATTACTCCAGCACTGCTTGAGGCAACGAACTGAAAAGCCTGACAAAGAAGGGCAGAAGAGACATGATTTCCAACACAGTTACGAACAAAGGGGCTGTAAACAATCCGAAGCAAACTTCATTGTTCCTTCCTGCTCGTCACGCAAGTCCAAGTGGCTATGCTACATGCTCGTTTAAAAAAAAAGCTGCCCTGAGGCCATTTTCGCCTAATCTCCATCCCCCTCCTACAGAATGTATGAAACTACGTGGGGGAGGAATCCAGCAAGGTGGCAGTCGTACTGGATGAGCCTCAGAGATGATTGAGATAATGAAGAAGATGGTCCTCGTTACCACCCCTGATCCTCAACCTCGTCATCTTCGGACCTCACACCATTCCGCTTACCTTCACCACGGGGAATCCTCCACCAGGCCACAGTCATTCCGTGCCCCCACTGCTAGCCAACACGTGCACACACACACACACACACACACACACACACACACACACACACACACACACACACACTCTTACATCCACTCGCGCACACACACAGGCAGCATTGACAGTTGACATCCATGCTAGTCGCTATGGAAGCCCCTCAGCGCAGCGCCGAAACCGCAGGGTGGCGAGCTGCGTGGGTTGCCGTGACGACCACGTCCTGACATAGTGTCAATACAAAGCAATTTACAGGAGCATGAAGAATCGACCCTCAATAACTGGCAATTTCTCTGCTCCGCTGGGTCCGTGAGGACGGGGGGAGGGGAGGTAGACCCAACCTGAGAAGAAAGGGGGTTGGGGGAGGGGGGGGGGCGAAGAGAAAGTGGAGTAGAGGGAGACCATGGATAGATGGATGTGAATACAGGCCAACCTGCCCAAAGATGGAGAAAAAGAAGGTGTAGACGATGTGGAAGGAAAAAGTGATGGGAGGGGGGTAGAAAGGCAGATGACGATGATGACGATGATGAAGAAGAAGAAGGGAGGGTCTGGACTGGTGGTGCTACAAAGGAAATTGGCAGACTGTGGTACAACATCTGGATCACAACAAGCCTGCACTATAAAGGTGGTGGTCGGATTCTACTAGAGGGAAGAAAGTGAGAAGAAAGTGAAAGAAAAGAGAGAGAAGGACGTCCGGGGTTAAGGAAGCTAAGGCAGGCAGGGAGAGAGAGGGAGGGAGCCGTAGAGGAAAAACAAACTGATTAAAGAGAGATTGAGAAAGATAGGACTGGAGGATAGAGAGAGACCAGGGAGAGATAAAGGTGGAAGTGTTGGTATTGATGGAATGTTTTCTCTTTGTGTGTGTGTGTGTGTGTGTGTGCAGGGGCAGTGGAGTGGACCAGAGGCCAGAGGTGAGGACACCAATAATGACCTCATCCCTCTTCTCTCTCAGCCAGACACCCTCTTTCCACAGCACTTCATTCATCACACCATCTGGATCCCTCCATCTCTGCCTCCCTCCCTCTCCTCTCCCTCGCTCTCGATCCACCTCCTCTGTTCAGCAGCGTCCTCCCCGATAGGACAAAGCTAAGGGTTAGACTTCCACCCAAACAAACAAACAAACAAACAAACAGACAAACAGCCCAGACGGAAAACTCAACCGGCAGACCTGTTTTGGCTCCTCACACAGAATCATAAAACAAATCAGCGCACGCACACGCAGGCACACAAAAATCCTCTGTATGATGTTGTCTACAAAGATGTACTCAGGATTACTTCATCACCATTTTATTTGTAGCGGGATCAAACCGCCGGTAAAGAACATCCGTCCACAAGAGAGAAGCTCCTGTCACACGAATCCCTATCCGCCAAGGGGAAGTGGAGGAACCAGACGGAGACATTTTCCAACTCAAAGAAAGTTAGTTATTTAAAACTAACAGGGTATTCTAACCTCACAAAGCAGCTTGGTTATAATATTCACCCTGCGAATCAGAGCAGTCTTCCTCTGGCAGTCTCTCTTATGTACACCTGTATATTCATCTCTCCTTTGGGTCGGCTCCTATTTAGCAGAGCCACTCTAAATTCCTCCTCCATCTCTTCAGGGTTTCATCCCACTCTTCTTTCTTTCTCCCAAAGCAGCCACTCCTCCATTCTCAGCTGGAGAGTGCTCTGTTCCGTTCTATCCTCC
The DNA here is from genome assembly GCA_026901105.3 of Galaxias olidus. Taxonomy (NCBI): domain Eukaryota; kingdom Metazoa; phylum Chordata; class Actinopteri; order Galaxiiformes; family Galaxiidae; genus Galaxias; species Galaxias olidus. Next base: position 34,780 of record JAPMUY010003066.1, on the reverse strand, counting down.
TACGGGGTTCCACAGAGTGTGTGCTGATGAATCGACTATGTGGCACATTTGGACTGCACAACGAAGGCCCCGGCCAAGTGTGTGTGTGTGTGGGGGTGGGTGTGTGTAAAAGTGAATCTTTCCTCTACTTTCTCTCACGGTGAAGCACGTAAGGTGTGCAGCGCAGTGGGATGCATTGGCTGCCTGTTTCATTTGTCTCCTATGGAGGTTGTGGGGGGTCTGTGTGTGTATAGACGGGTGTGTCTGATGTGTGTGAGAGAGAGAGCACACACTTTGGAAAGTGATGAATTAGCAGGTAGATCATCCAACGTCCACATTAGTCCAAGACCCCCTGCCTTGTTCACCTTTAGATTTTTCACAAGTAAAATTCAAATGAGAATCAAAAAAATGTGCAAAAGAAAACCACGGTGTGTGTGTGTGTGTGTGTGTGTGTGTGTGTGTGTGTGTTTGTGTGTGTGAGAGATATGGTAGGAATCCATGTCTAATCGTTTCACACTCCATTGCAAGACAGTAGTAAAAAGGTAAAGGTGAGGAAAACACCAGAAGAAAGAACTATTGGGATGCATCCTCCCTCTTCATAACATACAGGACGAGAACCAACACTGAACTATTGGGATGCATCCTCCATCTTCATAACATACAGGACGAGAACCAACACTGAACTATTGGGATGCATCCTCCCTCTTCATAACATACAGGACGAGAACCAACACTGAACTATTGGGATGCATCCTCCCTCTTCATAACATACAGGACGAGAACCAACACTGAACTATTGGGATGCATCCTCCTCTTCATAACATACAGGACGAGAACCAACACTGAACTATTGGGATGCATCCTCCCTCTTCATAACATACAGGACGAGAACCAACACTGAACTATTGGGATGCATCCTCCCTCTTCATAACATACAGGACGAGAACCAACACTGAACTATTGGGATGCATCCTCCCTCTTCATAATATACACGACAAGAGCCAACACTGCACGCTTACAGTGGCCACATGAAAAGATACTCAACTGGTCGCAAAAGACACACATGTTTGTCCCTCCACATTGGGTCTGTACTGACTCTGAAAAATGAATAATGCACAAGCAGATTAAAATTTCTTGATATCATACAGGGAGTTCTACCAATGGTTGACGCTACACGGAGTAGTGCATATTGAATGATATTATCCAAGCCGTCAAAGTAGTCAGTCTCAATTGCAGACATTTGTTAGTGAAGCCCTCTTCAACATGGCTCATTCAGAAGCTCACTTTCTTTCTCACGATTTTCTCGTTCCCCCTTCATCTTTTTCGCTTGTCACTCTCTTTTCATGTCAGATATCATTGCCAACTCTCCCCCTCTCTATCCTCTGGCAACACTTGACATCTTTCTCGCTTCACCCTTTGCGCACCCGCTCTCTTTTTCAATCCCTCTATTTTCTCTTCTGTGTCTCATTTCTCCCCTCCATTCAGTTGTGCCCCTACCTTGTCAAGCTCTCTCACTCCACAACCTCTCCACAATGTGTTCTCATCTGTCCCCCCTCCATGTTTGTTTACTGCTATCCATAGTATCTCCTTTTGTCTCTCTCTCTCTCTCTCTCTCTCTCTGCCTGGCCCTCAACCATGTCCTTCTGCCTTCTCTTTGTATTGATCATCTCACCACCCCCCTCTCTACCCCTTATCCCACGTTGTTCCACTCGTCTGTCAGTAGTCCATCTATCTCTCCATCTATTCCCAGCCCCCACACCTTCTCACCGCTACCTCCATCTCCAGAGGCTCTTTACCTCCTTCTTTTCTTTGCCTCCATACCTCTCCCCCCTCGTCTCTGTCCCCGCTCTCCTCTTCCTCCACCTCTCTTTGTCCCCTAGTACAGACTCTCTCCTGCTCCAGCTGTACATTCCTCCATGGCAGCAGTCAGTGAGTGACTGAGTGACCTGGATCTGTCTGCTCGCATTAAGGTCCTCCCCTCCCCCAGCCCCTGGAACACCTTAGAAAAGGAACGGCGCGCCTGCCACCAGGCTTCACAGTCCCTCACGTGTGTGTGTGTGTGTGTGTGTGTGTGTGTGTGTGTGTGTGTGAGAGAGTGTACTGTACACATGTGTTATTGAACTCGTAAAGATAAGCCATGTGTGACTTATATTCGAGTAAAAAGGTTTGTATTTGGCTGTGCCTTGCGCGCTTTTGCATGTGAGCAACTGCCAGAGAAATATTGGAGGCCCTGGGTGTGAGTGGGTGAGTGTGTGAACTTTATATATATGTTTATCTCAGCAGCAGCCAGGCCTTCTAAATGGATTTGAACTGAAATGCGCTCTCTTTTTGCTCTCATTTGGAGAAAGAAACTAAAGATTATCTCAGACTGGCAGTGTGTGTGTGTGTGTGTGTGTGTGTGTGTGTGTGTGTGATATCTTCTATGTGCAAGATGTCTGGTATGTCGTCTATAATTGCCCGTGCCTTGCCATCCATCACCAAGTTGTTTTCCCTTTAATTTTCTGTCTTCTCTCTCACTCTCTCTCTCTCTTTCTCTCTCCACATACTCATTCGTTCTTCTCTAAACTCTCAAGGCTAAACTTTTCAAAAAAAAAAAAACTCATGACAAGTGTTCTGCTGCTGACGGAATAAAAGCATAATAACAAACTTTCTAGTGAGGGATTGCGTAGGGGGAGAGAAACATCATATCTGCCAAGTCGAGGAACTATCAAGGTGGTTCAACCTAGCCTTATTCTCCAAACACATTCAAAACACAAGTCTCTTGCTGCAAGAGAGTCAACAACAGCGTTGGTCCGCAACCCACCCACCCCCCCAAGCCCAGACAAAACTCTTGTAGTCTTTTCTTTGACTGCCTTGCTCAAAACTTTCAATTCCAAAAGTATTCCACTTTAATTTGTAATCGTTAGCCCTGTGAGATGCAGCTGTGCTAACTTTTCCAGCAAATTATCTCGGTGCTTGCCGTCTAATTGCCACGCTCGCTTCAAGTTTCGCCGCGGTGTCGCTGTCTGAATGCTAAGCAGATACCGAGGGGAGTAAAAAGAGGGTAAAAATGAGACCTGTGTAGCTCATTACCTAGCTTTAACACCAGCACCATAAGTGTGAAGGCTACTAAGCCGCTTGTTGTGACACCAATGTTATAAACACACTACAGAATGGTGTTTGCGTAAATGAAGAAAAAGGTGGCGTGTAAGTAAAGGGACATAATTCAACAGATGAAATATACACTAGTGAACCAAAGTAATTCAGCCACTGCATTCATAATAAAAAACTATGTATTCTTGGTGTTCATATGTTAATTTTGTATCAAGTTATCTGAAATAAAACCCATTCAAATACAGCATATGTCATGAAACACGATCTTTCTGGTGTATACCACAAAACCGCATGCCTTGCTAAGCTGAAGAAAGGGTCAAAAGCCAAGCAAAAAGGCTCATTCTCAAGAGTCAAAATGGCCGCCCTGTTGACATTTTCTCAGTGTGCTCACAGTGTAATTGAACTGCCTATCAGAGGTCTCGGGTCCGTTTTTACCTGTAATCATGATAAATGACCTCGCCGCTCACCAGCCCAAATCCCCATTGCCTCCCCTATTAAGGCAGCGCCAAATGTTCCCTATCATGGCATTCTAAGACTAACATCAGAAAGGTTGTCTTTTCCCCTAACAGCATTGACCTAGCTTTCCTGGCCCAGGTGATTCCTGTTTACACGCTTTCACTGTGGATGTTTTCTGGGGACAGCAGAAATCAGAACTGTAAGACCTCACTCATCCAAACCTCAAGACATGCAAACTGACCGAACCAAAATAATCAAAAATATTAGAAGTGAGAGATTCTCTCAAGATTCCTATTGGTTGAGAATGTGTCGCTGATCTACAGCCCTAGAATTCTATCCAATAAAACGTTTGATGGATCATAAATTAAGTATAGGTGTTTCAGAGCATCGTTGGATTTTTTTTATTCAATTTGGGTCTGTAGGCATTGGTTTCAATGGTCTGAAAATACTTAGTATGACTTAAATGACTTAGTAAATGGCTTTGAATGAAAAGGGTTCAACTGTGCTGTGGTATCCAAGCAGAAATGATTCAAATCTATAGCCAGAAGTGCATTCCAGATCAGTCCATACATGACAATGTTAGTCCATTTGGAACTTGCTGTGTTGTTTGTTGATCAAAGGGACCGTTTGAGAGTGGTGTATGGGAGAGTGGAACTATGAACTTAGAGTTGATTTGACAAACCAGAGTGTGTAACTTACTTAGATGGCCCTGCAAACATGGAAAAGTGTCGCCCCATGAGGAAAAGGCTTTCTCAGAAATATGCCTTTTATTGCCAAAGAGGTCTGCAAAAGAGAGAGTCGCAAATAGTTGGAGGGGAAAATATATTGAATATCTGTTTTCAGACACAGCTACATTAGTAACAGCAATTTGACACGGGCACAAGGCTTCATCTGAGCATTTGAGATGGGAAAAAATTGATAAAATACTGCCAGTTGCCTTCGTGTGAAGTAGTGTGTGCATGTGTAAGTGTGTTGTGCATGTGTGTGGCAACTGCGATGAATTCACCTCGCCATTTTCTCTCTCCGCAGAGGAAATTCGGCATGCCGCCTTGACAAACCAAAATATGGGGGAAGCATTTGCAAGTGAATGGCTGAGATTGGTCCACAGCAGGGCAATCACAAAGAGGGGAATGGCATCCTGCTGCCACTGTGGCACAAATACAAGCATTTTTATACGGGAAAAGGACATAGATAACTGCCTAAATAAAAGTGAGAGGAGTTTGATGAGGTGGGAGCACAACGTGTTTGTGCACACAAGCGATTGCATGAACGTGTGTGTTGGATTCTGTGCGGAGGCACTCAGGTTATTTCCTTGGACGAGGCTATGCCTGCAGCGTATGGAAGTATGTCTGCAGAGTGTGTGTGGGTACGGCTGATGCACGTGTAACGGTATGTATTGTAATGGTAAGCGTGTGTATGGGTAACTCTGTAGTGTGTAAGGGTACGTTTACAGCGTGTGTGAAGGCAAGTCTTCAGCGTGTGACTGGAGGCCAGTGTCAGTTGAACTGAACCTGAACTAGCCTATGGAGGGAGGTTGGCGAGTAGCTGCCCTTTAATCAAAGTCATAGTGGGAAATCACACACAAACAACTCAATATGCCCCACCAGCCACTGCGTTGGGACTGTGTGTGTGTGTGCGTGTGTGTGTGTGACAAGGTGCTTTCTAGCTAAAAGCATACTCTTTGTAACATCTGAATGAACCACTGATTGGAACAACTGGGTAGTGTTTTTAAATATGTGGTTACATATTTCATCTGCTGTAACCATCAGATGATACACAGCCCATTCAAGAGAGCGTGTTCATCAGGAAAACCTTTCGAACAGCTACGCTCCCTTTGGTGCTAAACAGACACAATCATCCATAGGAAAGAAAGTATAAGCATCTCCTGCGCGCTCATCTGTGAGGTGTTTGTTTCCTATGGGACTATCGATCACTTCCTCGTGGCCATTTATTACAGTCCTGATGCCATTAGGCTGGTGCTCTGCCTCCCGAGCTCTGCTTCATGGGTCTGGCTGCCGCGCCGGGCTGTGACAGGTGTTCAGGTGGAGATATGAGGTGGTGGAGATGGAGAGGGGACGCTAGAGTGGAGCAATCAAAGGCATCGCCTCCAGGGCTTCTGGTTCCGACGGACACCGCCCTCCCCCAGGCCCTCTCTTGTTCCACCCCCCTTTTTGGCCAGTCAAATGATGGAGGTCATCTCCATCCGGTCTTTCATGCACCTGTGCCCGCCTTTCCTCTCTCTCTCTCACTTTCAGGACTACATTGCTCCTCGTCCTAAATGTATTTGCATGCCCTCGCCAGACCTTGTCTGATAAATGTTTGTGACCCAGGGTATTGCCAGGGTGTGTGTGTGTGTATGTGTGTGATAGAGGGTCAGTAAAGGGAACATTAAAGAGATTGATAATAGCCTCCATTTAAAGCATCTTTTAATTCACTATGATTGATTTATATTTCAGAAGCTGTCTGCCCATATTTACTGGTACAAATGCAGTAACAGAATGATTGGATCACTCAAGCTGAGATAACTTGTTTTGAAATAAAGACGAGCCCCCAGTGAATTTGGTAAACCGAAAGTAAGTGAGGCGAGTGCGCTAAAATGTTGTCTAACTGTTGTTGTGATGACTCCGTTTCGCCTAACGACCTCATCCTACCCTCTGACAGGTGTAACCATGACAACTGACATGGAAGGGCGCCTCTCCATATAGTTGTTTTGCAGAACAGCACTCCCTTCTCCCACCTGTCTACCTCCACCCTCTCTCTCTCTAGCTCTCTTTTGCACCGAAATGTCATTCATTCAGAGAGAGAAGGTCGAGGCTGCAGGCTTTTGAAGGCTCGGCAGAAGTGCGCTCGCTCGACAAGGCGATTCAAAATTCATGGCCGTTGAAAAGCAGTGCAGGAGTCAGGCAGCATCGGAGAAGTACAAAGTATACTGTGAACTCACTCTTTCTTGCAATCCCTCTACCACTTTCTCTCTCTCTCTCTCTCTCTCTCTCTCTTTCTCTCTCCTGGCAGAACGAGATGGATTCTGCAGAGGGCAGACTCTCCTCACTACAGTGGGTTCCCTATTGGACTTCTCAGTCTCCAGAACTTAGGCTGTTCTCACACAGAGAGAGATTGAGAGAGTGAGTGAGAGAGAGAGAGAGAGAGAGAGAGAGAGAGAGAGAGAGAGAGAGAGAGAGAGAGAGAGAGAGGGAGGTTAGTTGAGACTGTGAAGGCCATGCAAAATAGTTGTAAGTGGACCTGGACTGATATTTGCACTGGAAAACAGATGGGCTGGTTAGTACCTGAATGCTGATTGAGTATACTGAGCTGTTTCTGGACTAGAGATCGTAGCGCCTGTGCACGTCACACTATTTCCAATGTGACGCTCCACGCAGGAAGAAAGCGATGGCTTTCATTTGTACCACGAGTGTGTGTTGCATCTAAGTACATTGAAATTTGCTGCCACATAATATCTTTGTATACAATCCGTTTTAAACCTAATACCCTCCACTAACATCCCTCCTGACATCAGAGGGAACCCCCTTATGAAATTACAAAGTCCATCGCTTTTGGTCATAATTAAAGGATACATGCTACATGTTAGACCATGAGCTCTGTTAAGATGTAGTGGGCAGGTTTACGATGTCTGGTCTACACACACCTCTAACCGAAGCCCCTCCTGTCCCACTGCTGTTAATTCCGTAGTATAATTACAGGCCTACTCGTCAGTTCCGTCGCCAAGCAATGTCTGCAGCTTTATCTTTGACTCACAATGCACTTGATCACAAGCTGCCGTTGGTGAAATATGCCCAACATAGGATTAATGAATTCAAAAGCACCCGCTTTGTTAGGACAAGCTCCTCCATGCTGACATCAATGTGACATTGATGAAGGTCAATGGGGTGTGTCCATGTGAGTGTTTGTGTATCGGTGTGTTGTGAAGATTAAAATGTTACAAGCTTTGAACTCATTCCCCTGATCACACAAAAAAGTCCAACAACCTATGGAAAGAAAGGGTACAAGGGCACGATCCAAAGTCCCTCAGATGGATTAAGGAGGTCTTGCAGGATCCTGATAAGAGTGACTATTTGAGGACAAGTAAGGAATGTGAGTTATCAACAAAGTAACAATATGGTGTGACGTAAAAATAAACAATTGCCTAAAATATTATTCCTTCCAAAATATTTGTAACTTGTGTTATCAACTCTTGCAGTCGGATTAACAATGTGTAAACATTAAATTTGCCCTCTTAAGACTTTGCTACTAATGAAGAGCCGTGAAGTTAAAGAGATTACTAACAGCTTATGCCAAAGATGGTCAGGAAATTGAAAAACAGGAAAATACTTGCCAACTTGATAAAGACCTTCTCTTCAAGGGAGAAGTCCAAATAATTGGCAGGAAGGAAAAACAAACTTCCACTTCAGTGTGTAAATATAATTTTTGACTTCTTTGTGGCACCTCCTGAAAGCGTAATGCTACAATAGAGGCAAAAAGAGGCATTGTTCTCGCTGAGGAAAAGCAACGCCTTTCCAAGTAAATTTCACTAACACGTAAAATTGATAACAATGAAACACATTTAAAGCTCAGAGGCGTTTGACGTTGTGTGTGTGTCAGTCAGTGTTGCATTGTGGACCGCAGCCATTAGCAACGATTGCCAGGGCCGGATTCCTGTGTAGGGCGGTCATTAAAGCAAGTGGTAATTTGATCGACCGTCTATGTCTGGTGGAAAGCCACGTCTTCTCTTGACCTCACAGACCTCAAAAAAACACACGCACACGCAAACACACACACACACTCGCTCACTCTCCATCCATGAGCAGAGATGTGAGGGCTGTCCGGGCTAATCGGACGGACTCCTCTTGTTCCGCTAGAACCTGACCCTGTCGCCTGCAAGGGAAGACAGGCGGATCTGAAAGGCTGGAAACCCCTCCATAACTTCCGTGACACAGTCTGATACAGGTGTCGAAAGAGGACGAGAGAGTCACAGATATGTTTGAGTGTGTGAGAGAGAGAGAGTGTGTGATGCGTCATATACTGCTCAGTGTTTTGTGCGTCTATTAAAACAGTAGTTAATTCAGGAGGATTGTGTGTGTGTGTGTGTGTGTGTGTGTACGTGTGTCTCCAAGTAAGATTACTGGTCCCACTCACCAAGCTCAACCGTTCCATTTGATTGCCTCTTAACGATGTTTAACTTCAGACCTCAGAGCCGGCCTTTCTTCTGTTAACAGTTCCCATGTGTACGAAGATGAAGGAGCATGAGGTCTGTGGTCCATCTCTATCTGCACCGTCACACGTCTAGCCATTGTAAAACTCTGTACTAAGTTGGTACCGATTACTAGACCAAAAAGTACTGCCAGTTATGCAGCCTGAGACCGGACCATGCATTCAGCCAAGGAGACTGCAGCCACGAGATATTTAGTTCCTCTACTGCCATCTTTCTAATCACCTAACAATAAAACATGGTGTTTGTGCACCAGGCTGTTGAAAAAGCCTCATAAAATAACTTGAAAACAGAAAATCCAGATTCTTAGGAGAGCTTTGCCTGGCCCTAAATCCAAAGGCACACAAGCTTTTAAACTGAAAACACAAACATCGCCATACAAACGTTTGCCGATTCTGAAATGCTTCATCAATAGTCTCCTGGCAGATTGACTGCATCCACAAATATTTTGCAGGTTATGAAAATAAGATATATAATGAGTTGATTTTTTCTCAAACTTCTTAAAAACAGCATGGAGCTTTGGGAACCTAAGCATCCGTGCTTCTTTCAGTAGACCGTGTATAAAAACAACAGCAGTAGAATTTCACATCCCACAGATGCAATCTCCGTTTCACTAAATACAGAGCTCGGTCTTGGCCGGTATAATATTTTCTATAAAAGTAGTTAATACAGTCTTGGTTTATTTTGACTCAGAGCGCAGGAACACAAACAAACACACACACACACACACACACACACACACACACACACACACACACACACACACACACACACACACACACACACACACACACACACACACACACACACACACACACACACACACACACACACACACACACACACACACACAGACACAGACAGACAGACAGACAGACAGACAGGCAGAGACAGACAGAGAGAGAGAGAGACAGAGAGAGACTTCAGCTGTTTCCTTTTGCAACAGTGCAGGTACATAAATATTCGTTTGGCATCGTATTTAACAAAGAGTACTCCAGAGTGCTTATGTATAGATATAGATTGTTCATTGAAGTGTGTTAATGTGGCGTACTGGGAAGTCTAGGCCAGTGAAGCAGCGAACAAACTTGCCTCACTGCGTCTACTGTCGCCGCCTGTGGAGAATGCAACAATGTGGATAAAAAGGAAAACAGCAGACTTTGTGAGGCATAAAAGAGAAATAAAAAGTACTGTCTTGACCCTTGTTTTGTTCTGTTTTGTAATAGAAACCTTCTTCAGAGGGTTTAATTAGATAGTACACAATCTCTCACTAAATGTAATCACGATTTCTACTATTTAAAATCAGTCATTTTTACCAGACTAAGCTAAACCCACGATACAAATGCCGACACCAAAGCCTCACCACATGTTTTCTATAGGCCAGGGAAACCTGACTATAGCAACAGTATGTATTAAGTACCGTAGTTTAAGCTGACTTACACTACACTGTACATCTTTGTCTTCCGTTAATTAGGCTATATCTGAAAAGTGTAAAAGCCTTATTTTAACACTTTCATCTCAAATGAAAGTACAGCAAAGGTTTTCCTGGGTTTAACTAAGCTTTAAATCCCTGTTAGAAGGAAACTGGAAGAGTGATACTAATTAAGAAAGCAACATGAACACAAAAACATTAAAACGAACAGTTTGACAGAAAATTAGATCAACCTTTAAACGTATTACAAAACAATTAAAGCTTTGCTTCATCAATTATGCCACCCACACTGTAGGTAAGCACTAATTTAACAAGAAAATTAATTCATTAGCAATGTATAAACATCACAATAATCTGAAGAATTTACTAGCCAGACTATCAAATTCGATTCAAGAGCATGTTTACTTTTAACACAAATGGACTCAAAATGTATTCTCTAAATTTGCTGAAGTACATGACATGTTACAACACTTACCCACTCCACCAGCTGAGGCCACCACAGTCTTACTTTGCCTTCTAAATTGCTGAAGCATATTAAAGTTCAGGCCCTCATTGGCGTCTCTGCAGCGTACTAGGGTACATCGCGTGGGGGTGGGGGCACACATACATAAACCACACACATAAGCGAGTGAGAGTGAGATACACCTCAACAAACTGCTCTCTATACTTCCGAGTGAAGAGTTAAAACCAGTGACAGTAATCCAGCTCGCTGCATCCCCCGCCGGTCTCGGTTGTCACCTTCGCCTCGCACCAAACAACTGAACCGCATTTAGTGTCCCCAGCTACCGCCAGCCAGTTTTTTTATTTCTTCACCCAGATGCCATGCACTCTGAAAGATACCAAAAAAAGCTCCTCAGCGAAAATCGAAATTCCAATTCCATTTGGATCGATATGTGATAAAACATATGGAGCGCTCGTCAATTGTAACTAAAGGAGATTAAAACGTGGGAGGTAGGCAAAAAAACACAGATCATGGCTTTATTAACTCTGGCAACGGCAATTCATATACACTGATGAGGGTGGCGGGGGAGAAGAAGGGTGAGAGTAGGAGGAGGGGGGCGAAACGAGCATCTTGCGCTTTCGCGAGGAATTCATCATAATGTTAGCGCGGCGAGATCATTTGCCTCTTGACAGGATCATTACGAGATTCAGTGCTCCCACGACCATTACGCAATTTCAGCGTTCCTCCTCGGATGGAATTTTAATTGAATTAGCCTGCCTGGTTACACATGGTGCAAACGATAACATTTTCTGTCTATCTGGGCTCATTGAATGCGCTGAGGGAAAAAGTGCTGACGGTTAAGTTGGGGCATGCAAAAAATTATTTAATAACAAAAAAAACTAAAACAAGACAGTGGATTTGGCTTGTTCAAATAGACTCTCTCCATACCTTGTAAGACAGCAATGCTATATATTTCAGATATTAGAATATAGGTCCCTATACTTCATCGGTTCATCTAGTTAAACACGCCAAACCGCGCTTCCATATGATAGACGTCCACATGTACAAGAAGCTAGAGAGCAGCGTGATGACGATACATGGTTAAGGGGTGAATGTGTCACTCTATTAATAGTCCCATGGAACAAACGCCTATAAACTATGTAGTGCATTCCCGTAAGGCCGTACCAGTGCGAATGACTTATGAATTCTCTTTTTCTAGTAGAGAGAGAGAGAGAGAGGGAGGCGGAATGCAAGGCTTAATCCCCTCCTGGCTTGCAGGGATATTGACGGTGGCGACAAATAGGTAGGTTTGATATTTTACAATTATAGGTCATTTAAAAGTAGATCACAATATTACAAGTTTGTTTTCGTATATTTATGTAATTAGGGCTTTATTTCAAGCAAATGGGACTTGAAGCCCAAATAAAAAGTCACAAACACACTTTATTTAGCAAAAAACTTTAATCTCTTCTTGATGCGTGTTTATTTACAAGTAGTAAATCTGCAAAAGAGGAAATAACAGAATATTTACACAATGAACGTTTACCTGCAAACTTGTGACAGTTGCTTCAAGTTTGAAACTCTTTAAAAACGTATCAGACCTATTGTAGTAATAAAATTTCTATCCCATTTTTGTCTGAAGTACATTTTCTGCTCTTCCTTGGATCCTATGCATTTTTCTTATTTGGAAAAAAGACCGTTACTGAATCTGACACAATTCAAATAAAGAAACGCTATGGAGCATAAATGATGCCAGGACCATGACATGAATCCATCAGTATTCGGCAAACCTATAGTTACGCATGAATGGATAGTTTACACATTACTAGTTTGGGTATGATTTGATGTATATCTGAATGCTAATTTAGTATGAGTCACAACAACACTTAGTTGAACATGGTCCATGAAATAACAATGTAAACATCTCACAAGACTGAATGGATAGCTGACCACACTGATGTTTATCTTATGATATGCAGTTGTTCACGGCCCCGTGATAGACTGGTGATAGACTGGCGTCCTGTCCAGGGTGTACCCCGCCTCTCGCCCTGTGTCGGCTGGGATAGGCTCCATCCCCCCCGCGACCCTGCATAGGATAAGCGGTATAGCTAATGGATTGATGGATGGGATGCAGTGGTTCACCAAATGTCAAGGTGGTTTCAATCAGATTTCATGACAGTGAACAGGTTGGCATTTGGCATGCAAGAGTTTGGACAGCTTATGTTTTTCAGCATTGTGGAGGCTTCCCATTCGTCAGTCAACCAATTTGGATCCAGTGACTTTTATGGACATGGTGAACATTGTACCATTAAAGACACCAAGTCAAATACGAGACAATACATGACAAATGAAACGATGAAAGGGGAGAAAAAACGATTGGAATCCTTAAGATGCCGTTTAACTTGCAAAGCACACTGACTTCGAATGCAAGCAGTCATGCATATAGTAAAGAAACTAGGCCCCTCCCCCCCACCACCACCACCCAGGTCCCCTCAACCCCAAGCCAGCAACACTGTACGTAGCAATAAACTATGCAACCGGAAAGCAACACAAGAACCTGAGTACGTCAAATGGCATTAATTTCGTCAGACCAGAGGCAGTAACCTATTTCCTATAAATGCCAAACATTATTTAAATGAAGATCTCAAATTAAGCCTAAACTAAGTTAATTACAGCGCTGCATGTTATGCAGTGAGCAAGATGTTCTAGCCTTTTAAATCATCAATTTTCTTAACTCCAGATGGAAGAGCAGCAAACATATACACAGCAAAAAATATCCATGGTGTTTGCTCGGTCAAAGAAAAACTGGGAAAGCAGACTAGGCATGTTTCAAAAATTTTCTTGCAATATGTTAAATATGGATAATTTCCCCCCCAAAAATCTTTTTCATGTGCTGGCCTATCGCCAAAGGGTCAGGCACTCGGTTGCTGTAAAAAAGCTACCTTTTTTGAAGCCAAACTTCAAAGGTGCTGTTTGGTTCAAATAGTTAGGTACGAGTGGAGTGGCACCCTAAAGTAACTTGGTGTAAAAGCTTTGTAGGTGGCAAATTGGTTTGAAAATCCAGAAAGAGATTTGTATTTGCGTACTTAGATGATTAACCATTTTTTAAGGATCTTGGCGTCATATGTCTAATGGAAGAAACAGCATTTACGATCAGCGTGAAGTAACAGCCCTAATGTTTGATCAAATCATAGGTACAGAGTAAAAGCAGCAAGTCACGTTTCCATCACAAAAGACACAGATGCTTATCTGACGTAACAATTTCATATTGATCCTCCAAATCGGAAAACAAACCTATAAAGATCGGTCAAGTACTCCTGAAGACACAATTCATCTTATGTGTACCGTAATGTACAATTTACACACTTTAAAAAGAGCGACAACGCAACAAAACAACTACCTGATTACAAAAAAAAATGGCAAATAGTTTTTGTTTAACATGAAAAAGTATACAATTTACAAATAATAACATAAAAAAATATACAGACCACAGTTTGGTTTCGGCAAGCTGAAAAAATAGAAAAGAAAAAAAAAAGCAACTTTTCTCACCACAAAGTCAAACCATGACTCCACGACTTCAAAAAATAAAACAGGAAAGAAATCCTCAGAGAGAAGTAATAAAAAGCTTAAGCCATGGCAATAGGCTAATTTTTTAAACAAGGGCTGTATGCTAAATAGGGAGATTACCTAGCCCTTTCAAACTAAAGATGTCTAACCTTCATATAACTATATGGATCAACCCCCTCCCCCACCTCTCCTTTTACCAGGTTAGGGGTAGGAAGAAGACCTCAACATTTTGTCTCACAATCGGTCTGCTAGCATTGCAAACAAGCTTTCCCCAACTTGTGGCACTGCCACGGGGCTGATCGACGCCCAACCGGCCCCTGTTGCACCTCCAGTGGAGAGTGAAAACAGACAGCAACCAGCCAGACTTGAGATCTGCCAAGGCAGACAGGCTGGAGGTAATGGTTGGTGGAGTAGCTAAAAGGGGAGCTAGACCAGGATCATGTTTTGGTGTAGAAAGTTGTGTCCGTATAACATTCTTTCCTTTAATTTGAGGATCACCCAAATTGTAGCATCTTTGTGGTTCATAGTTTCAACGAGACAACAAGTCACCAACCTATGGTCCTTCTTTAAGATTCTTCAAGAATCCACTGTGGCTAATCAGATATGATGTATAAGTGGCGGTGGAGCCACTGAAAGTTTCAAGTAGTAGTGCATCATACTTCATAAGTACCTCCATAGAACATGCTATCATTTTTGGAGCACTAGAAATTTGTAAAGTCTTTGTGCTCTAAGCTCAGGGGGCAATGAGAACCAACAACAATCTGGTGGACTTCACTTTTGGTTTTCCAGGCCCAAAATTGCACTGGCTGAATTAAAAAGTACAGCCACTTCATATTTCACATCCCAAAATATCCTCAAATGAGCCAATGTTAAGAGAAAGACAATATGTATGTCATCTTGCTGTTAGCCAGTTTCAATCTGAATCTTCTGATGCTTATTTATTCAAACAAATATTTTCAGTCACTAGGCATGTTCATTTTTAAATCATACGGCAGCACATTCCATCTAACAAAATGTCTTTGCACTTAACAACATTCAAAGAAAACATGGCACAGGACAACTTTTTTGTAGAATATTTTTCATGGTATTTTTTTGTTCTCCCACATAGATTTTTTTTGCTTGAAATATCAAATCAGGTTTCGTTCTTTTTTAATTGTGTCTGTTGATTAAAATGGAAAACATGTTAAACCCTAATCTTTGTGTCTTTAAAAATGTACTTGTATTTATATATAATATCTATATAGTCTTCCTCTATAACGTTTTTCTGTAAATTGTGCAAATTCAGCAGTAACACAGGTGGCGAGAGATCAGAGTGGGCAGTTGATTACATTTATACAAAAATGAAAAATAAACAAATTCTGAACAATCCAACTTCCTATGAACTTTGACCCTCTCAGGAGTCTTGTGATCCTTCTCCATTGGCTCATTGTAGATGGTCCACATACGAAAAAGGTCCATCCTGTTCATGACACAGAGTATAGAGTTTGGTTCCGAGTTAGCATCGTGGCTGTACAGTTCACAACTGCGCGACAAAACTCCGAAACGCAAAGGAAGCACACCACAAACGACAACAGTGACGATAATCAAAATGCTATCCGGCGACATGGTCACAAATCGGTGCGCAACGGTGAATCAATTGTCCGGTGTCCTGGTCTCCCACAGATAGACACGACAACACACCTTACACACACATGAACACACACACACACACACACACACACACACACACACACACACACACACACAGGCCCGCCCAGCTCTTCCGAATCCCCTCATTTAGCAGTGTGTACTGCGCCAGTCCTTCCGCAGCATGTCCGTTGCGTTGTTGAGGGTTCTGAGTTTGTTTGTTCTCTTGGGTGTGGAGCACTAGGGAGAGAGAGAAAGATATGGAGAGGAGGGAGGGGAGGAAGAGGAGGAGGAGGAGGAGGCACTAGCCGGTCCTCAGCTTGCCAGGGCCATTGTGTCGATGACCTGCTCCAGCTTGCTCCTCAGTCTCTGTCTCCTCGACTGCTCATCCCGCTCCAGCGCAGACAGGATCTGGTCCACAAGAAATTTGTTGAGTTTTACCTCAGAAAAACCTCTGAACTTTTTAACCATGATGTAGCTTGGCATACCTTGAGCTAGAGCTATGTGTATGTACTACACTATGATAAAACAGGCACTAAGGAAGGTAATGTGACATACTTCCATCCCAAACACTGGATACCACTCATTCCAATGTCACAAAACTATCATCAGAGCCATCCTACGCTAACAGAGCCATGCTACGCTAACAGAGCCAGAGCATGCTAACATAGCCATGCTATGCTAACAGAGCCATGCTATGCTAACAGAGCCATGCTACACTAACAGAGTTATGCTACGCTTTCAGAGCCATGTCACTAACAGAGCCGGGGTTCCGAATGGCGGTGGCGGCGGGAAGCCTCACCTCGTCCTTGTACTTGACGATGTAGGAGTAAATCTCGTGCAGGGCGCTCATGCTGTTGAACTGGCTTAGGTGAAGGCGGGACTGCTCCGCTAGGTAGGCACTCATGTCCTGGTCGCTGATGGCCGGCATCCGGGAGATGTCCGAGTAGTACCTGCGGGACGGAGGAAAAAACATGGAGAAGAGAGAGAGAGGGAGAGAGAGAGAGAGAGAGAGAGAGAGAGAGAGAGAGAGAGAGAGAGAGAGAGAGAGACGTGAAGCAGAGGATGAGTACACAGGATGGAAAGTAGTTGGAAAGTTGACGCTAAGTGAAAGAAACGCTAAGCGAAAGAGGTTAGAACCAGCACTTTGTTTCAACACAAGGTCAATCACCCTTTTTACGGCACCAAATAATAAAAACCCACCATTCCACGGGTCATGAAATTGCCAGCTGTGCCACTCACCTCTCCACCCAGTTCTTGTAGTTGGGGATGTCCTTGGCGTAGAGGAGCTTGTTGGAAGGCGAGTCCTTGCCCAGCTTGTGCTCCGACGTGGAGCAGGAGTCCATGAAGGTCTGGGCCACCACCGACAGACAGGCGTCCGTGATGCTGTTCTTATGGATGTCAAACACAAACTGGGGGTTCTTGATCACGTTCACCCAGAACCTTAGTGGAAGACTGGATAGGGAGATAGAGGAGTAGAGAGGGAAAAAGAAAACTCAAGGGTTCAAGCTGGATGCATAAGTGACCCTGTGCAACAAAAACATCAGTCATACAGCATAATGTGGTATTAGGTTGAATATGACCATCCCAGAAAGATGCAACCACTATCTAAACACACACCTGCTTTTCCACAAAAACGCACGCATGCACGCACGCACGCACGCACGCACACACACACACACACACACACACACACACACACACACACACACACACACACACACACACACACACACACACACACACACACACACACACACACACACACACACACACACACACACACACACACACACACACACACCTTAGGTTGCATAGTTTATGGGTCTCGTGGTGAATTCCAATATCAAAACACATCAAGACCAGAGTTCTTCATGAGGATTTTAGAGTCATGGCAAAGACCTAACCTCTCTCCCCTTTCCTCATGTCACTATCCCTAACGCATGCACGCACGCACGCACGCACGCACGCACGCACGCACGCACGCACGCGCACACACACACACATAAAAGTATTTCAGCAACATAGTAACAACACAAAAGGGGGTGTAGGGTAGGAAACAACAATGGAAACCATAATGACACATTAGTGAAAACACTGATAAACAAGGGGAGACAGTCGGGCGCAGTACAAGGGAGCAATTACATTGAGTCGGCCAATTTGAATAAATTAGTTTTTAGCTGTGTCTTGAAGGATGATAAAGTGTCAGACTGTCGGATAAGTGGAGAAGGGCAGTCCCAGAGCCTGGGTGCAGAACAGCTGAAAGCCCTTGCACCCATGGTGCTGAGGCATGAGAGGGGAATGGTCAGAAGGCCAGACGACGAGGAGCGAAGGGAACGAGAGGGGGTATAGTTCTGAAGGAGGTCAGATAAATATGTGCTGGCCAAATTGTGGAGGGCTTTGAAGGTGAGCAGGAGAGTTTTGGATTGAATGCGGTATTGAACGGTATTGTATGAGGACCACTCACCAGTTGCTCTTCCAGGTGTGCCGCACATCCGAGTCGGAGATGGAGTGCTTGTCAGCCTGCTCGTCCAGGAAGTCAAACATGTATTTGATGGCGAGGGGCAGGGCGCTGCCTCGATGGGCCGTGCTGAAGATGGTCTCAAACAGGTCGTCCACAAACTTCTGCAGCGTGCCCTGAGCAACAGAGAGAGACCACAGGCTTAGTCCAAATCCACAGAAATGTACCGTGAATACGTGTTATTGGTTTAGTATGGTCATTTTGTTCGTTCAATTCATCAGTTTGATATACAGCGAGTTCGAGTACCCAGAGAAGCAGTTCTAGAGCGTGTTTCCAAGGAGGCCATTCGACAGAACATCGCATTGCACAACTTTGTAGACAGAAAATACTCGCCTCTGTCGTTGGAAATGAAAATGAGCCGACTGCCCCGCCCGTCTTTCCTAGACGCCAAATCCAAACTAGGTTCTCGCACAGCAGTACCAAAATATGCACCCACACGCGGGCCTACCTTCTAAACAGGTTTCTTCCCAAAAAAGCCTCTGTGATCAAAACCTGATAAATTGCCAACAGCCAGTGTTCCAGGTCCCCTATTGTCTTTGTCTGGGTGAATGTTAATTACTTCCCTGCCCCCGTCTCGTGTATTACCTAACCGTGGTCTGCCGGTTACCGAGAGGTAACAATGGAAATCAGGAGCTAATGAGAAAAACAATGGGGGCCGGGAGAATGGCGCAGCGCCGGGGTTGTTAGCGCCCGCAGCGAGGGCAGGGCCTCCACACAGGCAGGGATCAGGGGCGAGGCCGCGGGAGCAAAGAGGGAAATGGTAGCTCAACATGTTAGCATGGCCGTAGACCCAGCTGTCATCACAGACCAGGCGGACCAGGCCACAGTGCTACTCCGACTCTTAACTGGACAGCCTTCAACTAAACACTATGGACGTCCCTCATAACATCAATACTGCGCAATAACACGCTTCAGAAAACACTCATCGATTCAACAGCAACACTCCCGGGTCTATAAAGATGTACTTTAATTCAACAATCGGTGTTACGGGGTTGAGACTCTACTTTGAGGTCGTAATGATTCCAGTATTACACCGCGGAGGCCCTGAGGAGCCGCTGATGGAGCGCTTGGTAAAGTGCTGCTACTTGGGAGGGTGGGGGCCACCAAAACAGCTCGATGAGCAAAGGTCAGGCCGCTAATTAAGACACGCTAGTGTGTTTGGTGAAGGGGGTGTGTGTGTGTGGGGGGGGGGGGGGGGGGCTGGAGAGTGAGCCTGCTCATGCAAAAGGTTATGAAAAATGTTAATGAGCCGAACGAGTCACAAAACAAAGGTCAACCAGGGCCTGTCGGGGAACGGGAACGAGGCAAAGCTGGGGGAGAGGGAGGGTGGGGGCGGACTAGTTCATTCAATAGTTATTTCCATGAGGTTAAAGAGCCCAAAAATTTGAGAACTATTCCTCTAAGTGTGTGTGTTTCAGTAGTGTGTGCGTGCGTTTGTGCGTCTGAAATAGAAAGCGGTGTGTGTGCGCGTGCATGTGTGCATGTGCGTGTTGGTACCTTGGTGGCCAGCAGCCGGGTCAGGTAGATCTCGGACACCATCTTGCTGCCGCGGTCGCCCTCCCTCTGGTCCGAGTGGTCGTGGTTCTTCACCAGGTGCCACAGCTTGGTGCCGCTCTCCAGGTCGGGGGTGATCATGGGGGTGCGGGAGCGCAAGCTGTCGGGGCTGCTGGCGGTCCGCAGCATGCTCTCTGTGTGTGTGTAGGGGGGGGGGGGGCAGCAAAGGGTTAACAGCAGAGCGGGCGGCTGTGGGCTCTCTCCACACAGTGCATGTGGGCCACCGTGACATGCTTTCAACTCCACTGACTGGGAAGGGGCGGCCATGTTGTCACAGCACTTTGCATAACAGAATGCGGGGCTACGCAGCAGGTGTCCCTCCCCTTTTCTGACTGTCTCTCTGATACCCAGTACCTCTTCACTTGCCATTTCGTTAAGTTGGCGTTGGAAATGGAAATGATCCACTGTTAAACGTTCTGGGGGACTGGGATAAGCGTACAGGCTGGCACCCATTAGTCTGGCACTCCCACTCTCTCCCTCCCTCCCTTCCTTTTCTCCCTCGCTGTGTTCATGGTCTCTCGCTCCTTCTCCTTCATCTTGTTTGTTAAGACAGTGATCCCTATTCTGTGACATAATGTGTTAGGTTTTAAGATGGAAGGCCTGTCACCACCACACACACAAGAAGGGAGGGAATGAGAAGTCCAAAATGTCAGAAATGCATTTGGGACCCATACAAGCTTGTGCACAGGGACTTTGTGTGTGTGTGTGTGTGTGTGTGTGTGTGTGTGTGTGTGTGTGTGTGTGTGTGTGTCAGACAGAGAGAAAAGACAGGGAGAGTGTGTATGTCTCCTGGCTATCCAGCACTTAAGGAGATAGTTACGATAGACAGAGACTTAGAAAAGGGGGAAATAGAGAGAGCTTAAAAGGTCAGGAGGGAGGAAAAAAAGAAGGGAGAAGAGAAGTGTGGACAGGCAATTGAGAAGTACAGGGTGAAAGACAGGGAGAGAAAGACAGAGAAAAGAAAAGAGGAGAGAGAGAGCTTTAGGGAAAAAGAGATACTGCCAGAATGCGTGAGGGGGAGAAAAAGAGGGCGAAGAGATTACACAGGAAGTACAGAGGAGGACAGGTAGAGAGAGAAAGAGAGGAGGAGGAAGCGATGGAGGCCCGCCTGGTACCTTAAGGCCAGCCCAGCCCCCTGACAGACTGACCCTGTAGAAGTGACCTGACCTGGCACGGCTTGGCACGGCTTGGCACGGCCCAGCTCCACTACTCAGTGGGCCAAAGCAAAGACACCCGACACACACACCTACACACACCCTGTCACTCTGGCTCAGCGTCAACCCCAGGCTGAACTCTATCAAACGGCGGCGACTGACTTCGAAGGTTGTTGTTGTCGTTTCACAGATTCAGACAGTGAGGTCGAGACAGGAGGAGGAAGATGGTATACTTATGATATGATGAAGGCACACACCGACACACGAGTGCATGGCCCACACACACCTGGCATACCATATCGGCTGAGGCTCTTGGTGAAGGTGGAGGAGTTGGAGATGTTGTAGGCCGAGTTCTGCTTGGGCACCAGGGCGATCACGGAGCCGTCCGTTACCTGGGGGTTAGCATGGCGGTTAGCTTAGCGGTTAGCACACCGCACCCTGTGAGACTCCTCTTACCGCTCTAAAAACAATCTTATTGTGAGTTTTAAAAAGTGGCAGATAATGTTCCAGTTTAGCTAACTGAACAGTAGCCTACTATGTAGAGCCTGAGGCATGCAGCATGGTGGAGGGGAGGAGGATGGGGGGTTAGGGGTACCTATGCAGCATGGTGGAGGGGAAGAGGGTGGGGGTTAGGGGTACCTATGCAGCATGGTGGAGGGGACGAGGATGGGGGGTTAGGGGTACCTGTGCAGCATGGTGGAGGGGAGGAGGATGGGGGGTTAGGGGTACCTATGCAGCATAGTGGAGGGGAAGAGGGTGGGGGGTTAGGGGTACCTATGCAGCATGGTGGAGGGGAGGAGGATGGGGGGTCAGGGGTACCTATGCAGCATGGTGGAGGGGAGGAGGATGGGGGGTTAGGGGTACCTGGTAGTGGGCCAGCGTGTTGAGGCGTTTCCAGTCGTTGTCTATCTTGGTGGTGACGTCCTCGTCCTGGAGGATGATGCGGGCCATCCTGCCCTGACGCCACTCTGAGGAACGGGGGAGGAGAGGAGGGATATTATGGGCAAACATGTGAAGAGAGACAGTGGATAGCGTTCAGGCTTATGCTGTTTCCTCTGGAGTCTATCTGGATGTATATCTGGATGTGTATTTGAATGTTTATCGGGATGTATATCTGGATGTGATGATTTCATTATGCCTGTGTGTATTTGGATGTGTTGTGTATTTGGATGTGTATCTGGATGTGTATTTGGATGTGTATCTGGATGTGTATCCGAATGTGATGATTTCATAATGTCTGTGTGTATTTGGATGTGTATTTGGATGTGTTGTGTATCTGGATATGTATCTGGATGTGTCTTTGAATGTGATGATTTCATAATGCCTGTGTATTTGGATGTGTATTTGGATGTGTATCTGGATGTGTATCTATGTGTATCTGGATGTGTATCTGGATGTGTATCTGGATGTGTCTTTGAATGTGATGATTTCATAATGCTTGTGTGTATTTGAATGTTTGCCTCGTGTCCTGTGTAGTGTGTGGTCTCAATTATTTTTAAACAGTTAGTCTCTGAGGGTAAGAAAACCTTGCGTGTGTGCTTGAATGCGATCGCGGTCTATCCTGTGTGTGTGTGTGTGTGTGTGTGTGTGTTCATTCTCACCCAGGTCCATGTCAGAGGCCTTGGGTCTCTGGGAGTAGGGGCTGCCCTTGTACACAGCATCCAGGAGCTTCTCCTTCACCTGCGTGATGGTGTCACAGTTCAGGCCCTTCACCGTCACCTCCGGGGCGTTCTCGTTCTCCGGGTTCACACAGTGCAGCGTCTGCGGAGAGGAGGAGGAAGCGAAGGGGTGAGGTTGGATGGGTCAAAGGTCACATTTGGGAGTTCAAATGGCCTGGTAAAAATGAAATGGCATTCAATCAGAAAGAAACATAACCGCCTTCGATTGACACGTCCTCTGTGTCCCCCAGCCCAAAGCAGCAGCAGCACACAGAGCGCGGCGGTACTGACCAGGGTCTTGTAGTCGATCTGCTGCCTGATGAGTTTGTCCTCGCTGAGGGAGTAGCGCGCCTCCCCCGTGATGGAGTCGATGGGGCCCTTCTCCATCTGCTGCTTCATGGCACAGTACAACATGAAGAGGGGCTCGCCGGCACACTCCTGGGCCACGGAGAGACAGAGGAAAGGACAGAGAC
Source organism: Galaxias olidus (assembly GCA_026901105.3). Taxonomy (NCBI): domain Eukaryota; kingdom Metazoa; phylum Chordata; class Actinopteri; order Galaxiiformes; family Galaxiidae; genus Galaxias; species Galaxias olidus. The sequence goes on along the minus strand of JAPMUY010003066.1, from coordinate 11,625 downwards.
GGGGAGAGAGAGAGAGAGAGAGAGAGAGAGAGAGAGAGGGGGGGGGGGGGTTGAGATGAGATTGATGCTCCGGTGGGCCACTGACAACTGATAAGAAAACACAATACAAACTGCACCATGCAAAAGTGCAAAAAGTACACTTTCTCCCTAGAATGTGAAAGGCAGAAAACTCTCTTTCCCATGCTGACCAGCAGCAGCATCGATTAGAATGTAGTCTGGGCTACGGTGCTAGCTAAATGACAAGGCCCAATAGCCGCACAGCCCCGACGGTGCCCGGTGACACCTTGACAAGTGACAGGCCCTCCCGCTGGCCACTCCCCTGTGTCCTTCCCCACCAGAAAAACTGCTTTTAATCAGGTTTTAAATGTACACAAACGCGTGGCATGTGTGTGTGTATCGAGAGACGGTGTGTGTGTGTGTGTGTGTGTGTGTGTGTGTGTGTGTGTGTGTGTGTGTGTGTGTGCTGAGCGCTCTCGGCAATTGACGGAGGAGTTAATGGAAGGTTAACGACTCGGGAGTAAAAAGTGCCGGAGAAGCAGTCTGGGCGCGCGGGAATGTGTCAAAGGAGCAGCCGGCGGAGGTCTGCCTCGCTCGCTCCCCCTCTCCCTCCCTCCGCTCGCTCCCTCGTTGGCCTCACCATGGCACCGCAGCTCCTTTCCACCTGGTCCACCCCTCTCTACCTCCAGACGCCCTCTCTCCTCGCTGGAGGCCCCCGGCAGTGAGAGACCTGCACTCCAGTTGAGCTGACTCCAAAAAAACTCTTCAAACATCCACTTGTCCCCGTAGCGCTGTGGGCTGTTTCGCTCTCTTCCTTTAGAGGGTGAGGGATGGAAACTACTAGCCATGGACCTGTCACCTACATATAAAGTCGGCTGCTGTCTCTCTTCCATCCTTTCCTCCCTCGGCCTCTTCCCCTGCTCATTCTCTCTCTACACTCCTTACCTCTTCCTCTCAATCTCTCACTCCTTGCCCCAGTCCTACCTTCTTTCTCCTTCCCTCTTCCTCTTCATCTCTCTCACTACTTCCCCCCAGTCCTTCCTTGTCTCTAACCTCTTCCCTCTTCATCAGTCCTTTCCTCTTCCTCGTCAACCTCTCTCTCAGTCCTTCTCTTCTGCCCTTCCATCTCTCTCATGCGCTGCGTCCGTGCTCGTTCTGATCCACAGCTACCAGATTGACAGCTGTTAACATGACCCAAACAGACAGATGTCCTCCTTCACTCAGCAGCCCCCCCCCCCCGACACACACACAGACACACACACATGCCTCCGGACACTTCCTTCCCTGTCCGCGACCCTGTCACTGATTGGACCACGAGACTACGGAGACAAAGATGGGACAAGAAGCATGCCCGTTTGGGTGCAGCCCCCCCCCCCCCCCCCCCCCCCACCCCCACTGGTTGGCAGTCTGACCGGTATGCCTGCGGGTGCTCTGTGAGAACAGTCACTAACGTTAAGAGGGCTGTGTGGTCATAGAGGGGCTAAGGTACACACAATACATGAGCTTCCATCTTGTTTTCCGTATTCGCGGCGCTCAGCCTATTTCACCGTTTCAGAGCGTGCATGGAGGGAGATGGAGGGGTGCCGGTCAGATGTGTGCTGACCCCCTGCCCTCCCGTCAACACCCGCTACACCCCTCAAATACAGAAAACACACAAACACACATCTCCTCTAAGGGGAGCTTACCTTGAGGAATTTGTAGAGAAGGAAGGTGAACCAGTTGGTGAGCATCTTCTCAGCTACCGACTCAGTCCTGGTAATGGAAGAGAAAGCCGAGAGAGAGGGGAAGCAGTTGAAAAAGAGGATTGAGGAACTAAACAAGCACCACTGAATTTTAGCATGACTACTACATTACAGATTATACAGATCAGCTTTTCAGGGCATTTCAGCCTCCTCATTCTCCAGTTGTGGCTGGCTAATCTGCCCAGCCTCTGGGCCACTATCTTTAGTACAACGACAGCCCTGCCAGTGGGGAAAAGGCATTTAACACTCCGCGGACACATCAAAGAACATACACAAACGCACGGAATTATTTAGCGGCGGGTCGTTAGCCTTCAAACAGCCCGTTGTGCCGCCGCCCGTCCTCGCTCCCTCCACACGCAAACAAATGAACTGGAATAACGAGCAGCCACGTTTCAAGCTCTGCTCTTGTTTTCCTTGCTGTCTGTCAAAGCTAACCCACTGATCTTAATTTAGAAAGAGAAAGACGGCAATTAGCATAATTCCCTAACTTCTCTCGTTAATCACCAAACCTGAAGCGCAATGAGAATAACCTGCCTCCACCCCTCTCTCCTCACCCCCCCCCTCCAGAAAAACAAGAGTAATTAAAAGCAATTGTAATTAGCGGACTTATTACATCTAATTGGATAAACTGCTACGAGGAAGTCTGTACAGGGGCTATGCAAGGGATGGAAGGGGGGGGGGGGGGGGGTATTGTTTGTACTCCCCCTTGTACTATTTCTAGTCCTTCTTTTAGCATCAGAGAGCAAGCCAAGTTAATTACACTCTGCAACTAAGTTAATGCAAAAGAGGTAAAGAGAAAAAAAAGGGGGAAGATGAATGGCAGCCGGGCGAGTTCGAGGTAATGTTGCCGGGTCAGGTTAGTGGGTTGAGAAAACTGGGAACCCTTCCAAAGGTTTGATCTTCAAAACCCTGTTGAACTGGTTTCCTCTCCCTCACAGTCAGTGAGCTGGCTGGAAACGGCAGCCTTTCCTCACCGGGTTTAAAGCAAAGGCCTCTCATTCACAGGCAGTCAGAGAAGGAGAAGGGAACCCAGGGGAGGAGTTCACGGAGGAAGTTGAGCTAGCCTGAACCTCACGTAAACCGTCCTTTTTCCTCAGCTTGGACTACAAAGTTCTGTTTGGCGGAGCTCAGTACATGTCGCCTTTGTTATTAAGGGCGAGGAAGTGGGTGGAAGAGAGAGAGAGAGATTGAAAATAGAAAGGAAGAGACGGAGACACAGAGGGAGAGAACAAAGCATGGCCCTGGACAGAAAACGCTACAGGGCTCAAACTGACGTGACCGTGTAAGACTCTGAACAGCGTCTCTGAGCTTTATCTGAACTTCTAGAATCTTCTACGGGGAGATCAATAACATGGTCAGATGTCCTAAATTTGGAAGAAATACCAAACGAGGTACCTTTTTAAACATAACAGTAAATTAAAACAGTACCATCACATTCAAAATGACTAAAATGTCACGTTTCAAACAACGTCAGAAGTCGTTCCAAAATTACCCAAAAAAGGCATGAAAAAATAATAGCCATCATGAATAATTTCCCAGTTTATTAGGGCAAGTGCCTACAGCTCCAAAAGGCAAATGTACTTAACATGGACGCCATATTGTGCCCCAGAGGGGATGGTAAGAAGACCAACCGTCTTCAACACCAGCCCGGCTGGAAGTCATTTATTTGATTAGATTTTTAATTAAATATCTCCGGGAGGAGGGGGAAGGCAGTACTTTTAATCATTTAATGTTTAATTTACATTATTTTGAAAGACTATTTTTGTGTGTGCTGGTGCCGTATAGTCTGCTCTTTTTTCTCTCCTTACTTTCACTGTGTGGGTAAACCAACACAAGCTCAGTCACCTTCCTGTTTTCTTCCCCTGCCTCCGACCTCTTGCTCTTTTCATCTTTCCATCCCTCCCTCCCTCGGCTCCATCCATCTCTGCCCTGCACATGCTCCCTGTAGACTGCCTGCTCTTTCTACCTCTGTCAATCAATGGCTCACTTACTCTCACTTCCACTCTTTCCTCTCCAGGGCTACTTTCTGAGCATCTCCTGTTCTCCCCCCCCCCCCATCTCTCTCCCCCTCAAACACATCCACTATCTGTACACCCCCCCTCCCCCCTCTCACGCTCTCTACTTTCTCTTACTGTCCACCTCTCCCCTCCCTCTCAAACCCAGCAACGTTTCTGCTCTCCCTCCCCACCTATCTCCCACCCACCCTCTCCTGCTTTCATGGTGTATCCCTGTGTGAGCCCATCTCAAAATATGTGTGTGTGTGTGTGTGTGTGTGTGTGTGTGTGTGTGATGTCTCTCCTGGCTGGCTGTCTGGGGGCTCCAGTGGGAGAGTGTACTCACTCAGGGGTGTAATCCACTCTGACATAGACAGGACCCAGAGAGAGAGAGAGAGAGAGAGAGAGAGAGAGAGAGAGAGAGAGAGAGAGAGAGAGAGAGAGAGAGAGAGAGAGAGAGAGAGAGAGAGAGAGAGAGAAACACGAGGGCAGAGAGAGAGAGAGATTCAGAGAGAGAGAGAGAGAAAGAGAGGCAGGGAAGCAACGGGGAAGGAAGGAGAAGAATCTGGAGGAGGAGAGAGAGGGAGGGAGGGTGATGTCTATATTGCTCTCCTCAGGGTACAGTGCATGTCCTCTTCAGACACACTGGCTCACTGCAGTCCCACAAACTCCTGCTACTGTGACCTCAATAACTGGCCTGTCCTGAGTGCATCTCTGTCTCTGGAAGTGTGGGGGTATGGATTTGTGTCCGTGTGCGTCTGTGTGTCTATGTGCATCTGTACAGTTGTCTGTCTGTCTATCAGTCAGTGCATGTGAATGTGTGTCTGTGTATGAGTGTCTGTGTGTGTTTGTCTGTGTCTGTGTCTGTGTGCGTGCCCCCCACCTGCGGAGCAGCAGCTTGGGGTGGTTCTTGCTCTCCAGGTTCTTGTCAATGAGGTCAGCCAGCAGCTGCTTCAGCACCCCGGTGGCGTACTCCATCTCGCCCTGCAGCGCCGTCATGATCAGCGAGGCCACGTTGCCGCGGTCGCGCATGGAGAAGGAGCGCTGCGCCTCCAGCGTGCGAATGAAGGTCAACAGGAAGTGCTTCTTGGTGAGAAGCTGGCCAAACAGGGTCAGGGCCTTCTCCACGTTGGCCTGGACCTAAGGGATGCACGGAGGGCGGGTTCATCAGGACACTGTAGGTTTATGAAAATGATATGACCATGGATTTATACTGATAAACACACACACACACACACACACACACACACACACACACACACACACACACACACACACACACACACAACTCTACCCAGCAAATAAGTGCAGCAGCAGCCGCAGAGCCAATCCCTTTTCACAGCTTCTCAGATGTGCTGGTCAACAGGCAAGCATTTTTCTCTCTGTCTCTCTCTCTCTGCATCCTTTTCTCTGTTTCTCTCTCTCTCTCTGCATCCTTTTCTCTGTTTCTCTCTCTCCATCCTTTTCTCTGTTTCTCTCTCTCTGCATCCTTTTCTCTGTCTCTTTCCATGGTCCCCCCCCCCCCCACCTCCCCACCCCCTGCCACACCTCTCTCACAGAATGCACAGATAGGCTGGGTAGCGTAATAGGACATTGATTGTTCCACGGTGCCCCAGCCTCTCTGAAGACACGGGGGCTGAGCGCCAGAGGGCCTGGCCTGCTTGGGCTGGCATGGACTAGCCCACCCTGGCCCAGTACATTGAGATGGAGATGGTTGGATCTAGTTTCTCATCACGGGGATAGGGTGGGTTTCGTAAAACGGCAAGTTGGTGTTGTTTTGGACAGAATGGCTCCAGTTGAAGGAATCAATCTGATGAAACTTTTCACCCCACTCTAATAAGTTCCAGTATTTCTGACACCCCACATATAATGGACTGTGGTATACACGCTGTACTCTCCATGGATGCCAGTCTCTACTGACCCGTACCTCCATCTCCTTGAGCACGGGGTGGTCCTCGATGCCGGGGAAGAGTACCCGCATGGCGTAGGTGCGGTAGTCCAGGAAGGGGATGCCGGCGCCGTCCAACTCCTGGGTCAGCTCGTGGATGTCCGTCTGGAGCTCCGCAAAGGCTGCAGGGAGAGGAGGGGGAGCAGGGGAGCGGGGGGAGGAAGAGGAGGGGGTTAGAGAAAATGCTGCTAGAGGAGCTGGACACACTGCCCATGTGGAACGTCTTCGTCGGTGGAGCGGTGCGTTCACCACGCAATACCTTCTCAGCACGGGCAGTCCTTCACCCGTTGTTAATGTGACTTGAGGTTCTCTTAAAGGCGGGATACGTGTATGAGGGCAATGTACAGGGGAGCTTACAGCGCACTGGGGAGGAGGGTAGCCCCATATTCATCACACACTACAAAAGAGCAGGGAGACCAGGGATAGGAAACCAGAAGCAGCCCGGAAGGAGAACTGTGTACCAGGAGGGACTTCAGACAAACACAGGAGCCAACGGAGGGAAGGACGGAGGGAGGGAGGGAGGGAGGCAGGAAGAGAACAAAGGCAAGGGGGGAACAGGAGAGGTGTGCAGACATTCCCTCAGATACCCTCAAACTAAGCGCGGTACACACACACACACACACACACACACACACACACATACACACACACACACACACACCACAGAGCGTACACCGTGTGTGTGTGTGTGTGTGTGTAAGACTTCTTAAATGGGTCTTAAACTGACCCTAATGTAAGATTTGGAATATTTCTTTGTCTAGCATTGTTTTATCACTCAGAGGGATCGTACCAACAACATGAAAGAGTTCAATCTCTGCCTTGTGCATATTCTCTTGTTTACCTCTGACAACACATCTACCTTGTTTACAAGCTGTTCTGAATTGCAGTGATTTGTGACGTAGAAAATCCAAGTCCAATCACGGACTCAGGCTAGTATAAGTAAGGTCGAACTACTCCAGCAGCTGCCATGACAACAGCGGAATGTGACCATCCCTAGCCAATAACATAACTCAGCAATTGAATGTTAATGAGCAATGGGCGTCATCTCGCGTTCACCACTGAAAACGGCATGTGAACTGGAAGGGACGAAAGAGGCACCCTATAATAATTAATACAAAATATTATATATGTTTCTTTGTTCAAATTATTTTGAATGTGCTTCGTAGACACAAAGGAAGCACACAGAAATACTGTCTACATTATGGGCCCTTTAACACATGTACTGCTCCTAGGCATTGTGTGTGTGTCCCAACCCCATTTTTACCCTCCAGTTTTCCAGATCACATCTATTGGTGGTACAATCTAATCTAATCCTATTCTATGCCCAGTTGTGTAATGGAGGGAAACACACACACACCCAAACAAATAATGGACTAAGCCCAGTCCAATAACCAGATGGCTGGTGTCACCTCATCCATCTCGCTCTCTCTCTCTCTCTCTCTCTCTCTCTCTCTCTCTCTCTTTCTTTGCTCTCCCTCTCTCGGCCTCTCAGAACTATCACTGAGGTCACCGTCTCCCCCTATTGGTCAGGTCTTCCACTGGCTCTCTCTCTCTCTCTCTCTCTCTCTCTCTCTCTCTCTCTCTCTCTCTCTCTCTCTCTCTCTCTCTCTCTCTCTCTCTCTCTCTCTCTCTCTCTCTCTCTCTCTCTCTCTCTCTCTCTCTCTCTCTCTCTCTCTCTCTCTCTCTCTCTCTCTCTCTCTCTCTCTCTCTCGACCGTGGATTATTCCCTCCCTTTATCCATCGCTCCTTGTTTTCTGTCGTTATCTCTGCAGAAACACCCCTCTCCCTCGGCCTCTCCATTCAGCTCACGGCTCCACTCCTCCGCAACGCCGTATCTGTCTTCCCTCCTCTCTCTCTCTCTCTCTCCTCTGCTTCCGCCGCCATACACTTCTCTCGCTCACTTGTTCTATCTATTCCTTATTTCCCCACTACACTCCTCCGTCTTTTTACTCTCGCACCTTTCTTCCATCCAACTCTCCCTCCATTTATTTCTCTGCCTCCTCTCTCTTTTGTTTCTCCTGCCTTCCATCCCTCCATCTATCCATCACAGTGCCAGCTCCCAGTCTGCGATGACAGTGCAAGGGCCCGACCTCGGCACTGAGTGCCACACAGCCTGGCCAATCGCAGTGGCTCCTCGACCACTCCAGCCAATCACAGCAGGCCTCCCTGCATCCACCAGCCAAAGGCTGGTCGTCCCTGCATGGTGGCAGCGGCAAGGGGCGGGCATGGTGCCATGTGGTGTGCCAGGGGGCACAAAAAGTATCAGGGGATTTAATCTAACACACACACACACACACACACACACAGACAGGCAGGCAGGCAGGCAGGCAGGCAGGCAGGCAGGCAGGCAGGCAGGCAGACAGACAGACAGACCCACTCCAAGTCATCACCACTGTGAGTCAGGATACTGGCAGCATAAGCTGTGTGCCTGACTGGCATATTTACAGAAATAGTTGGAATGGTAATGTAATGACACTATTTATATTGATAGGCTCACACATATTGATGCCTTCTATCCATTTTACACTCTCTCCATCTCGTCTTTTTTGCTCCCTCCATCTGTGCGACTAGACTCCCAGACTAGACTCCCACTGGATGGGGGGGCCTGCCAAATGGCTACATGTTTATGTGAGAGCAGGCAGCTGCACTCCTCCACTCTCTCTCTCTCTCTCTCTCTCTCTCTCTCTCTCTCTCTCTCTCTCTCTCTCTCTCTCTCTCTCTCTCTCTCTCTCTCTCTCTCTCTCTCTCTCTCTCTCTCTCTCTCTCTCTCTCTCTCTCTCTCTCTCTGAAAGGCCAGCCAACCAGTGAGGGCGGTGTCATGGCGTAAGGGGGGAGAGAGAGAGAGAGAGAGACAGACAACATCTGGCAGGCGGTGCCTGATCAAAGTGTTCCCCTGGAAACGCACCAGGGGGAACTATACTGCAGCATTGGGGAGGGGGGGGGGGACGGGGGACTAGAGATGAGAGCTGGAAGAGTGAGGGAGAGAGAGAGATAGAGAGAGCTAAGGCAGAAAGTCTCAATTGCAAAGGGAGGGGGGGGCGTGGAGGAGATGAAAGGATGACACTGAGCAGGAAGTAAAACAAAGGAGGCCAGGATGGAGGGGTGGATTGAAAGAGAAGAAGAGAGATCTGCGGAACGTTCCGGGCTGCCTCTGTGACCTAAGACCTCATCCACCACCAGGCACTCACCCTCCTTGCACTCCAGCGCTACCCGCGACTCCAGGTTGTCCATCTGCAGCTGCAGGCGCTTCAGGGTGCGGTCGGCGTCCCGCGACTTCCTCTTATAGGCTATCAGCACCACGATGATGACCAATAGGAGCAGGCCTCCACCCCCTCCGATGCCTATGATGGCAGGGAGGGTGAGGAGGCTGTCGGAGTAGATCTGGAGCGTCCCCGGAGAGTGCTCGAAGCCGCCCACGCGCACCTGGAACACACACACACACACGGAGATTCTTAGTTTAGAACCCCGCAACAGATTGGGAGAGGGTGTTGGTATCTGGCGTTCAGCCAAACCAAGACACCACACACATTGCAAAGCGCTAGGTAGTAAGACACACACACACACACACACACACACACACACACACACACACACACACACAAACACACACACACACACACACACACACACACACACACACACACACACACACACACACACACACACACACAGATGTCTCCCTAGCCTGCTCATATGTGTCCCATTCCCGTGGTTAAACAGCGGGGTTCCCCGGCCCGGTGCAGAGGTAACACAACCAGACACACTACATCTCTCACACACACACGACAATGGCATGTCTGGAGATCGCACGCACGCACGCACGCACGCACGCACGCACGCACGCACGCACGCACGCACGCACGCACGCACGCACGCACGCACGCACGCACACACGCACAGCTCTCCTGAACAGACCTAGTTGTGGTGTATTTACAGTATCTGTCTGTTCGACATGAACTCAGAGTACAGATTCCTGGCTTAATCCCAAACCTAATCCTCTGGGATCCCCAGAAAATCAATAAATATCCCCATCGATTTAGACCATGCTTAATATTCGAGATCTAATCCGAGTTGTAGAACCTGAGGCTATCATCTGAGTTCACTGGACACCAGAGATAAAGAAACAGCCTTCAGTAGACCTGGGTCTCTGGGGCCAACACACAGCGCTAAGCCAACCAGGCCAAGACAAGCCGAGCCAAGCCAAGCCAAGGCAAGCCAAGCCAGGCCAGGCCAGGCCAAAAAAACCCCTCCCCATTCCCTGTTCCCATATCTAAGTCAGGCATCTAGCATCTGTGCCTTGGGGCGTTCACATACAAACGGGCACAGACACAAACGCACGCGCGCTGGCGCACACTTCCGTCGCGTCGCTTCAAACCCCTCCCGCCTCCACGGACGGACACATAAAAACCACACGCTCTGTCCATCCTCATTGTTCTCCCTCCATCTCGGCGTCAGTGTGTGAAAACCATAGGGGGACGGCGGTATAAAAATAGACGGGACCTTTAAACGGCCACCAGAGAGAGTCTATCGGCTCCACGGAATATCAATCCCAATCGAATCCCCAGTGGGAGCTGGGAGCCGCACGAAGACTTCCAATAGGCTTCCCATGCATCCACCCGCTCAGCCAGCGATGCCAGGGAAGACGACGGAACGTATCAATGTCTGTGTGAGTGAGCGGTGTGTAACACCCTGCATGAATGGAGTAAGAGGGACAGCACTCTACACACCACGCAGTGGAACAGAATGGATGGACAGATAAGACCTCATGCGGTGCGCTACCCAGCTGTGATGAGCACACACACAGTTCATATGTTCACAGCCAAGCCTTTGAATGTAAAGGCTGCCCCCCGACAGCCCATAATACTCACGGTGACTTTGTGCTCTCCGATGAGGTTGGGCCACTCGCACAGCAGCTGGCTCTCAGACAGGGTGAGGACGCAGGGTGTGTCCCCGATCAGCACAGTGTAGTTCAGCCGGGCGTTGCCGGGCACCGCGGGGATCAGGTTCTTACCCTGGACAGAGAGGACACACACACACACACACACACACACACACACACACACACACACACACACACACACACACACACACACACACACACACACACACACACACACACACACACACACACACACACACACACACACACACACACACCATGTTAGGACAGGGCAAAGGAGATCGTATCAAACTAAACACACAGGGGAGTCCAGGATCATATTCATGTACTTCACCCGTCTGCTAATTCATGACTTTCTCTTCACGCACACACACACACACACACACACACACACACACACACACTTCTATCCATAGCAACCACAACCAATGTTGTAGACACAAACACATACGCTGGTGTGGACACACACACACACACACACACACACACACACACACACACACACACACACACACCTAGGAGAGCTGTGGCACTCATATATTCTATTAATACGTGAATTAGTGACAGTTAACAGCCACCTAGAGGGCACACACTAAGAACACTTCCAGAATCTCCAGATGACAGGCGTCCCAAATCCCCACCCCACCCCACCTCCACCCTGGCAAAGGGAAGCCCCAGCACGCGGCAGACCCAACCAGAGGACCTCCAAACGGGATTGAGGAACGAGTGGCGCTTAGTTCAGCCTGGAACCCGGATTTTACGCTGTCTCTGGTTGGCCGAGGGGGGACCAATTAGGAGTGGTAAATAAAACCCCTCCAAACAGCCCCTCCCCAACCCCCTCCCCTTACCCACCAGGCTTCGTAGGGGGGAGGAATTAATTGCTCGAAAATCTGATGCACGTCTAATTTATCCGCAATTTTTTAATAGGATGCCACTTTTTTCCCTCCACTTCTTTTTTGCTGTGATTTTCTTCTCACCCCCGCCCCACTACACGGAGCAACGAAGATAGGGCCAATCAAAGATTCCATTATCCAAATCTTTATT
>JAPMUY010003062.1:0-24677 GCA_026901105.3 Galaxias olidus | reverse complement strand
ATAACCCCTTCAATTTCCTAAACAGAAGGTTAAGCTTACTTTACGACATGCAGCTGTGGTCAATGGCTAATACATCAACCATACGGGGGCATACATGCATTCCTGTATATATTTGCAGTCAATCTAAATCCTGCTATTACAATAGTACAAGATCTCACTCCCTCTCTGTCTACCGTTCACTGTCACGAAACGGCGTTCGTGGAATAGATAGTACAGGTTTAAAGGGATTTCCTTGTTTTAAACATTCATTACATAAAATTACCGACAATACATTAGTGTGTCAAACTATTTATAGGACTCATAATTTCTCCCACACTAATGGTATTCCAAATTTGGTTTATGTCCAATATGCAGACTTAGACTTTAACAGGTTCTGCTTACCTTATTTAGTTGTTTGAGAGATCTCTCGGAATACGACCACCGCAGTTCGATATGGTATTTTATTCGAATCACCTGGATCTTCCTTTAGACCATCCCGGACGAGCCCCCAAATTGTTAAGGTTCGACCCCTCCTCGGGTCACCTTCCGAATTCGTTGATGGCAAGGAAGACCACTCGGACACAGATACAATATAGAATGATTACTTTATTATGACACTTCTGATAATGGAATCAACACTTATGTAATGCTAAAGATATAATAGTAAGCACACACAGAAGCTGAATATTTACCTTTGCTGATATTTGACCCTAAGGGTGATATCAGAGAATGTATCAGAGCGGCCGCTGCTGGATAGATTCTAATTCTATTTCCCTTTCTCTCCATCTCTTGTACTCTGGCCGCCCCCAGCCGTATCTCGTGAGCCCGATGGTGTGTCTCACCCCCCTGTTTGTCCTGTTATTCAGTTTCAATGGTTTGGGTGTTCTCTTCTCTAGATATCGGCCAAGCAGACTACACATGTGTCAGGGCCAGGATCCTCCTGTGCATGTCTGAGGGAGGATCAGGACCAAGGACAGCTCCTGAGGCCACAGCACCTCAGTTCATTAGTGTTCTATTATTTTCACCTGTGTGTTGTTTGGTAATTGGTTTTCCCTGTGTCTCGTTTGCCCTTTATATAGCCCTGCTTGTTTGCCCATCCTTTGTCTGTCATTACGTTTTGTTCATGTCCTAGTAAAGAGGTCTACCTTGTCCTTGACTACTCCGTGTTCCGTGTTGTTCCTTGAGAAGACCTACTGTCCTACCTGTTGGATTATGTCCGCTATTGGGTCGCAAACACCAGTGTGTTAGCCCCAGTCCTGACAGAATGACAGACCCACAAAGCGACCCAGCGGTCCTGAAGAAGCTGCAGCGCGCCTGTCGCCTTCAGGGGACGGCCATGGGCCGGCAGACCCGCCGGAGGGTGCGGGTCATGGGTGGCCAGCTGCGGGCGATTGGACGGATCGTGGACCAGCTGGCGGCGTCTCAGGCCGAGCTCCGGGCTATGGTACAGGCGGCACCTGCGCAGTCACCGGGGCCTCAGACGGACGCCTCGACCAGGGACGTTTCTCTCCCAGCTCCGGAGAGATATGACGGTCATCCGGAGGGCTGTCGGGGGTTCCTGATGCAGTGCAACAGCGTCTTCCGGTGCCAGCCCAACGCTTTCAGGAGCGAGCAAACCCGGGTGGCTTACATCATGGCTCTGCTTACCGGCAGGGCTCTGACCTGGGCGACGGCGGTTTCGGAACATCCCACGCCGGCGCTCCACGACTCCCAACTCTTCATGCAGGAGTTTCGGGGGTTTTTGACCACCGCCGTAGTGGCCATGAGGCGGCAACGACACTCCTGCGTCTACGGCAAGGGGCTAGGACCGTGGCGGACTATGCGGTGGAGTTTCGGATTATGGCGGTGGACAGCCAGTGGACCGACGCGGCGTTAGTGCCGGTGTTCCAGATGGGCCTTGTCGAGGAAATAAAGGACGAGCTGGCTGCTCGGGAGGACGTGGACGATCTGGAGAGTCTTATCCACCTGGCTCTCCGGATTGACCAACGGCTTCGAGAGCGTCGAGATCAGCGCCGTGCTACCGGCTTAACCGTTCCACCTCGGCCGGAGGAGGGGAAACGCACGCGCTCACCAGCCCTAGGGAGGGGACCGGTGGGTAGATGCATCCTCTCAGCCTTACTGCCCTCTCGGTTGTCGCTGCCTGTGACTGTTTTCTGTGCAGGTAGGCGGCACACGGCCTCGGCTTTTATTGACTGTGGGGCTGCGGGCAATTTTATGGACGAGGCGTGGGCGACCAAGTGTGGGATTCCCCTGTGGCCATTGGAGCACCCACTGCCGGTGTATGCGTTGGACGGGCGTGCCCTGGGTCCCGGGGCGGTTAGCCGCATCACAGGTCCTATCCAGCTACGCACGGTGCTTAACCACCAGGAGACCATCCAGCTGCACATTATTGACTCGCCCAGCCTCCCGATTATCCTCGGATACCCCTGGCTAGCACAGCACAATACGCACCTTTGCTGGACCTCGGGGACGCTTCTGGCATGGGACCAGCGGTGTCAGGCTACCTGTCTTCGGGACCAGCCATGCTGGGACCAGCCAGAACGTTCACCCCCGGCGGACTTATCCGTGGTGCCAGGTCGGTATCACGATTTGGGCGCGGTCTTCAGCAAGACACGCAGTAGCCGACTGCCCCCGCACCGGGAATTCGACTGCGCCATCGACCTCCTCCCGGGGACCATGCCACCTAGAGGGCGCCTGTTCGCCCTTTCCGCACCGGAACATCGGGCCATGGACAAGTATATAGAGGAGGCACTGGCGGCCGGGTTCATCCGCCCTTCCACGTCTCCAGCTGGGGCGGGGTTCTTTTTGTGGACAAACAGAACGGGGACCTCCGCCCGTGCATCGACTACCGGGGGGTGAACAAAATCACGGTCAAGAACCGGTACCCTCTTCCCCTCATGACCGGCGCGTTTGAGCGTCTCCAGGGGGCGTCGGTGTTCACTAAGTTGGACTTACGCAACGCCTACAACCTGGTGCGCATCCGCGCGGGCGACGAATGGAAGACGGCTTTCAACACCCCCAATGGACATTATGAGTACCTGGTGATGCCGTTTGGCCTCACCAATGCCCCTGCGGTGTTCCAGGCGCTCATTAATCACGTGCTGAGGGACTTTCTGACCCATTTCGTGTATGTCTACCTGGATGACATCCTCATCTTCTCGGATTCGGAGGAGGAGCACTTCGCTCACGTCCGTGCCGTCCTCCAGCGCTTGCTTCAGCATCAGCTGTTTGTAAAACCGGAGAAGTGCGCGTTCCATGTCCGGCGGGTGGCGTTTCTGGGCTTCATCGTCTCCCAGGGCCGGCTCGAGATGGACCCCGCCAAGGTGGGTGCGGTCCGGGAGTGGCCCGTCCCTGCGTCCGTGAAGGACGTACAGCGCTTCCTCGGATTCGCAAACTTCTACCGGCGGTTCATCCGGGACTTCGGGACCCTGGCCTTACCCCTCACGGACCTCACCAGGAAGACGGAGGGGCGCTTCGTGTGGACCGCAGCCGCCAGGGGGGTTTTCGACGTCCTCAGGCGTCGCTTCACCTCGGCCCCGATCCTGCAGCTGCCCGATCCGGCCCATCCGTTCGTGGTGGAGGTCGACGCTTCCGAGCTGGGGGCAGGGGCGGTCCTGTCTCAGCGTGGTCGTCCCGACGGGAAGCTTCGCCCCTGCGCCTTCTTCTCCCGTCGTTTCTCCTCGGCCGAGTGCAATTACGGCATCGGGGACCGAGAATTGCTCGCGGTCAAGCTGGCCCTGGAGGAATGGCGGCACTGGCTGGAGGGAGCGGCACACCCGGTGGTGGTCTGGACCGACCATAAGAACCTTGAGTTCGTCAGGTCGGCGAAGCGGCTCAATTCCCGGCAGGCAAGGTGGGCTCTGTTCTTTGAGCGCTTCGACCTGCTGATTACCTACCGTCCGGGGTCGAAGAACGGCAAGCCGGACGCCCTGTCACGGCTGCCGGGTCCCCCTGCGGCTGGCCCCGGGGATGATACCATCGTTCCGGCCTCCAGGATCGTGGCTCCGGTCCAGTGGGGCGTCGTGGAGGAGGTCCGCAGGGCCGGCACCGGCGCCCACGTTCCTCCGGGGGGGCCCCCTCAGCGCCTCTACGTGGTTCCTGGCCTGCGCTCGAAGGTCCTCACTTGGGCGCATGCTTCCCCGATGTCCTGTCATCCTGGGCGGAGGAGGACCTTGGAGTTGCTCCAGCGACGGTTCTGGTGGCCCAGCATGAGGAAGGACGGGGAGGACTACGTGGCTGCATGCACCACCTGCGCCCGGAACAAGACCCAGTCTACCCGTCCGGCGGGGCTGCTGCTTCCCCTACCGGTTCCCAGGCGTCCTTGGTCGCACATCTCCTTGGACTTCGTAACCGGGCTGCCGCCGTCCCAAGGGAACACCGCCATTCTGGTGGTGGTGGACCGGTTCTCCAAGACGGCACGCTTCATTCCTCTACCTAAGCTGCCGTCGGCCCCTGAGACTGCCCGGCTGGTCCTCCATCACGTGTTCCGGTTCCACGGCCTCCCCACGGACGTGGTCAGCGATCGGGGTCCCCAGTTTACCTCCAGGTTCTGGAGGGCTTTCTGCCGTCTGCTGGGGGCCACGGTGAGCCTGTCTTCGGGGTTCCACCCGCAGTCCAACGGGCAGACGGAGCGGGTGAACCAGGAGATGGAGACCAGCCTCCGATGTCTGGTGTCCAGGAGTCCGTCTTCCTGGAGCCAGCAATTAATCTGGGCCGAGTTCGCGCACAACACCTTGCAGCACTCGGCCCTAGGTATGTCGCCCTTCGAATGCCTGTGTGGATATGCGGTCCCATTGTTTCCCGAGCAGGAGGAGGAAGTGGGGGTCCCGTCCGCTGAGGCATTCGTGAGCCGTTGCCGCCGGACGTGGCAGAGGGCCAGGACGGCTCTGATACATGCACGGGGGGCGATGGAGAAGCAGGCCAACCGCCGCCGCCGTCCCGGACCGACGTACCGGGTGGGGCAACGGGTCTGGTTGTCCACGAAGGATCTCCCACTTCGGGGAGGGACTCCCAAGCTCCACCAGAGGTACGTCGGGCCGTTTAAAATCATCCAGAGGATCAACCCGGTGGCGGTCCGTCTCCAGCTCCCCAGGTCCCTGCCCGTGCACCCGGTGTTCCACATCTCTCGTCTCAAGCCCCTGCTCGTCAGTACCCTGGTTCCATCTGAGACCCCTGCTCCGGCTCCCCGGTTCATCGATGGAGGAGTGGCGTACACCGTGAGGCGGATCATGGACACTCGCCTGGTCCGAGGTCGTCGGCAGTACTTGGTGGACTGGGAGGGCTACGGGCCGGAGGAACGGTCCTGGGAGCCTGCGGCCCAGATCCTGGACAAGAGTCTCATCTCGTCTTTTCTTTCCTCCAGGGCGCCTGCTGCTCGCGCCCGGTGTCGCGCTTCGGGGAGGGGGTCCTGTCAGGGCCAGGATCCTCCTGTGCATGTCTGAGGGAGGATCAGGACCAAGGACAGCTCCTGAGGCCACAGCACCTCAGTTCATTAGTGTTCTATTATTTTCACCTGTGTGTTGTTTGGTAATTGGTTTTCCCTGTGTCTCGTTTGCCCTTTATATAGCCCTGCTTGTTTGCCCATCCTTTGTCTGTCATTACGTTTTGTTCATGTCCTAGTAAAGAGGTCTACCTTGTCCTTGACTACTCCGTGTTCCGTGTTGTTCCTTGAGAAGACCTACTGTCCTACCTGTTGGATTATGTCCGCTATTGGGTCGCAAACACCAGTGTGTTAGCCCCAGTCCTGACAACATGACAATCAGCACAGGCCTCAAGGTTATTCTCACAACACCCTATTGCTGCAACCTAATAGTTAACTGTTTCGCTCCTGTCTAGAACAGGATACTATTCTACAGTTGTAAGAGAAGAATATATTTTAGATAGACCGCGATATATGGGGTCATTATTGTAGCAAAACTATTTGCAAATGCGAGTAGAGAGTTGTGTATCTGTATCTCAATCCGTGCGTGCATAATCAGATTGACAAATGTGTACTGAGATTTGTTGACGTGTACAGGGATCTGCAAATGCGTATTCCGAATCCGTGTTTACGTAATAATGTTTGTAAGTGTATATAAAAAATATTCGTCTGTATTCAGATTTGCAAGTGTATTGAGAGTTGTGTGTGTGTAGACAGATCTGTGAATGCATGCATAGATCTGTAAATGTGTAGACAAATCTGTAAATACGTACGTGGATATTAATGGCTGAAAGTCTAAGTATTTTTGCTTCAAGAGCTGAGTAAGTTAAATAAGTTACAACTCAAGCGGGCCTCTCAATTGGATGTGTTTTTACATGTGACTTTTGCTGCACTTCTGGCGTGGCTGAGATCTGTGCGTGTGTGGCTGTCTCAGTAGAAATTTCTATGACTTCTGTGACTATGACGAAGGTGCACTTCGACATGTAACAACCAATAAACGCGTTAGAATCATGTCACATGAGCCGTTTATTTAAATATACACAATACATTAAAATATCAGATGCAGTAGGTCTTGGCTGCACTGCATTACTGATTATACAATGTAATGATATGCACTATGCTACTGATTAAAAGGTCTACCTTAGTGTTTTTTTGTGTATTTAAAAATAATTGTTTAATTAATATATAGTAACTAGTTCGATCACATGGATTGATATGCATTATCAAATATATCTGCTGCAGCCTAGTTATATTCACTGTTGGTTTTCATATAGAAGACCGTGCAATTGAGCTACCTGTCATTTTTGTTGTTGTGAATTTAGATAGGCTATAAACATTAAATTCATATATAAATAACCATATTTAACCCTGCTGACTTACAGTATAATCATACGCACTATTGATGATGAAGTTTTTTAGTGAACCAAAACGTGTTTATTAAAGAACTTTTGCCATGCCATTTTTATAAAATGGGACTTCAGTTTAGTTGTGCCCCTCACCACTCATCTTAGATTTCTATAGAATGTCTATCAAATTCCTCCTGCTCACTGATTAAGAAAATAAAAGGATGTTACTTTAACTTAGCTAATTTAATACTGCGTTGGAGAGCAATAAGGCAGGGTGCAATAACTTGAAACGTTAACATCAATAGACATAGCCTAGTGCAATAAATTGGTATCTATACTTAGCTAATCCAATAATCTAATCTAATAACCCAACGTTACGCGATGGCCGAACAATAATTTTAGCAAAATAATTAACAACTAGTTTGCCTATACTTTAGCTTAGCCTACGGCTACGCATCAGAGCCAGCAGGGTGGTGAAACTGCCTGGCCTACATTTTCCTTTGGCGTATGTCTGCCTGTGCTCCAGGTCTGCAGCCTCCCCCTTCTCATTAATTTTGACCGGTAGA
The DNA here is from genome assembly GCA_026901105.3 of Galaxias olidus. NCBI lineage: Eukaryota > Metazoa > Chordata > Actinopteri > Galaxiiformes > Galaxiidae > Galaxias > Galaxias olidus. The sequence continues at coordinate 17,367 of JAPMUY010003062.1, read as the reverse complement.
TAACCAGGTTTTTGACCACATTTTCACAGTGTCAACCATTTCAGGTACAAAGCTAAATAAATATACCTTTTCAATGATTCTATGGTTTTTGGAACAAGTCGAATCTAAAACTAAGGGTTATCGAACACACACATAAGAAAGAGGCAGAGGCTGGATTCGAAGCCTATTGCTAAAACAAAGATCTTCATAGGTTTTACGCTGGCATTCTGCCGCTGCGCCTCTACATACCATGAATTTCTCAGCGCAGAAAAAAAGTCTTATTTAGTCATCCTATTTATGTCGGCAAGAAACGCCTATGTTAAGTTGGGTCGACGAGGTAAACCAAATGTTAACATTACCTATGGAAATAATGTCATATTAAAATCGTCAAGCTATACTGCAAGAAATCATTTGAACGTTTTGTATGAAAATTTAAACTAACTGTATTACTAATGGCATTAGTTAGAATATCTAAGAGAAAATAACTTGGGAGAGAAACAGCAACACCAGATTCCATTCAATAGCAGCCTCATCAATTGTAACAACTAACGTAGCCTATATTCTATAGTCTATAGTCTAGTAGTAGACCTAGGCAAAATGCGGCCCGGGCCATATGCAGCCCGCGACCTGATTCAAAACAGCCCGCGGAATCATGCTCAGATCACATTAAGAATTTGCAAGTTAAGTTTTGAAAAACATATTTGTAATTCAAATTAAAAGTCCAATGAATACTAGCCTCTGTCTTTGTATAATGATATTGCTCCCACCGGTTGTGGGACATTTATTTTGAAGGCTTGGAAGGACGAGGCTAACCCCAAATTTGAAAATGTACAGAGCGCCAAGAGCAAATGAGACTAATTTAAATTGACAGTAAAATTGACCAATCATATCTTACCTCTAAATGGTACTAGGTCACCGTTATACATGCCATTCTCCAGATTGAATTTAATGAAAAGGTGGATGGACTGGTTTTCAAGTACGATCATCAGAGGGTAAGTTATTTTCAAATATAATAGGCTGCCATGCTAACTGTTTCTGATCTGGCCACTGTTTTAACTTCAGGTTTAAATGTGCAGATTTGATTTGATTTGATTCAACTTTATTGTCATTGCACAGAGTACACGTACTGAGACAACGAAATGCAGTTAGCATCAGAAGTGCAAAAGAAGCAGTAAAGTGCAGTAATGTGTATAAAGCTAAGGTATATACAGTATGAAAGTGAATAAATATGAATACAATATGATAAATATGAATACAATACAATGCGGTATAAACAGTATAGACAGTTGTAAACAGTGGATCGGTATAAATATGATAAATATATTATCAGCAAGGTGCGGTCACCGTAGAGCAGAGTTCAGCAGGGTGACAGCTGAGGGGAAAAAGCTGTTCCTGAACCTGCTGGTCCTAGAACGGAGGCTGGCAATATGTTTAGTAGGCGCCGCGGTCATGATGGAGGTTTGCATGACATTTTGCTTGCTGCTTTCTCGTTGCATTGGCATCGTTAGCCTGGTAACTTTTGCAATAATATATTATAGGAAATGCCACAGGTGGCTAGACTGACCGTTTGTTTTTTTCCCTCCGACTAGGGACTGGAGGGTAAGCGGGCCAGGGTTTATGAGTCATGGTTCGCAAAACTTAAAAAAAAATACGGTTTGTCCAGGCCGGGTCAGCCTCTCACATTAGCTGTTTAATTCATACGTTCGTTTTTAGTTTATTTTTTCAGCGGGGAATCGGTAAAAACCTAACCCTATTTACTCCAATATTTTAGTACATCCCCAAACACAACAAGTCTTATCGCACTCAAATCTCGGTTACTTCCGCCACCCAGAAGTGTTGCTGGCATTTGTTTACAAAACATACTGATCTCTCTATTTTATTAACCCCGCATAGCGACATCAGAAACCATACCTGACTTCACTGCTTCAGTCAATGACCATAGACATCACTCCTCATACTGAGTTGTTAAAATATTGAGCTCTCATCTCTGTTTTTGTGAAGTTTGTGCACACCTGTTAACAACAGTTCTTGTCCATGGTCCTAAATGTGTTATTTTCCCACAGTGCAGTTCATTGAAGGTTTAATAATTAAAAATACCCACCAAAAGGAGAACATGGATGTGGTTTATTTCTGTGCATAAACAACATTACAAAAAGTATAATAAGTAGCATATCTGGACGTGATTTACAGCAGATAAATCTGTCAATACAGTCATATGCATGATGTATAATCATGTAATGTGACTCTGGCCCGCGATGGCAAAAATATTTTGTAATGTGGCCCTCGATGAAAAATAATTGCCCAGGCCTGGTCTAGTAGTTTAAGATGTAGTCTAGTTAAGAGCTTATTTACCGGCTCATGTGACATAATAATAAACACGTTGATTGGATGTTGCATATCAAAGTGCACCTTGGGAGTCACAGGAATTTCTACTGAGCCACACCTACAAATCTCGACACACAAACGAATCGCCACACGGACGCATCTCTGTCACGGCAGAAGTGTAGCCAAAGTCACGTGTAAAAACACATCCAATTGAGAGGCCCGCGTGAGTTGTAACTTCTGCTTGTCTGTATTTTCAGTTCTTGCAGCAAAATACTTAGACTTTTAGCCATTAATATCTACGTACGCATTCACAGATTTGTCTACATATACAATTGTCAATACACTTGCAAATCCGAATGCAGACGGATATTTTTAATATACATTTACGAACCTGATTAACCACGCACGGATTCGGAATACGCATTTGCAGATCCCTGTACACATTCACAAGTCTCAGTACACATTTGTCAATCTGATTACACACGCACGAATTGAGATACAGATACACAACTCTCTACTCGCATTTGCAAATAGTTTTGCTACAATAATGACCCCATACTATTCCACTTAATTTTCGCAGTCATGGTGTCTTTGTAATAAGTTTAGTGTAGTTTTGCCGGTGCTGTGCTTGGCGCTTTCTACGGTGGCCCTGAGAGGCCAAACGCACTGCAACTTAAGAAAACACATGCAAATTGACAAAACAGAAGCAAATTAAGAAAACATCTACATCAATTTGACAACACATGCGCAGCATTTAGAAAACATGCTGCAAATTCAGAGAACACACGCAAATAGACAAAACACAAGCAAATACACAAGCAAATCAAGAAAACATCTACATCAATTTGACAACATATGCGCAGCATTTAGAAACCGTGCTGCAAATTCAGACAACACAACACATAGAAACGGCTGCAAATACATAAACATAACACATCACAGAAACGCACTGCAAATACAAAAACACAACACATTACAGAAACACGCTGCAAATACAGACAACACAACGGAAGTTTTTCCAGAGGACCCCTATGTGATAAACACCACTGGACACGCTCAGTGTTGCCAACTTAGCGACTTTGTCGCTAGATTTAGCAACCTTTCAGACCCTCCAGTGACTTTATTTCTAAAAAGCGACTAGCGACAAATCTAGTGACTTATTCAGACCCTCAGGGAAAAATCAAGAAATGTATACAAATCTATTAAATTGTAATTTATTCTCATTCAGCGCGAACGGCTCCCTCCTCCTCTCCCTCTCTCTCTCTCTACACCGCTTGCAGGCAGCCTGGGTGTGTTTCAGGCAGGAGTGGTAAAGCGAGTTTCTATGGTTACATGGACTCTTGATAGCTCTGAAAAGTTCTCGCACTTCGAGCTATCTCTTTCTAAAATGGCATTATCAAACAACACTTTACAAATTACAAAAAATAAGTCGCCAGTTTTTATGTTACCCTTCTTAATTCAAACACATGATGTCCCTGTAGTTAGCTTGTGGTTATTTGGACAAAGATTTCTTTATGTACTTGTTATATGGAATTAGGTGGCCACTCCCAACCCCCACACATCAACCACAAAGCTTTATGCAAATTAGTACGCAGTGACGTCATACATGTAAATGATGGTATGACGTAATCTCCCCCTATAGACTTTTGGAGCTACCAGACTGCTAGCTACCATCTTTAGGAAATACTTGGCAACACTGGACACGCTTGTTTAAGTTGGCCATCTCTCAGACAGCGGCATATAAAAAATTTGCAAAAAATAAAATGCAAGTTCTTTTTGGTTTATATTAATGTTTTGATCGCATGAATTAGGTATTATTGCAGGTATATTTTATTAACCTATATTGTTGGCATTTTGCTTATTAGCCTGTGAATTCACAAAATTCACACAATGAATTGTGAAACACGCCATGTTAGCTACCAGTGCCACTGCGGTATGTATGTTAGCTGGCTATATAACGTTAATAGTTACTTTCATGCCCACAGAGGACAAGCAAGTTAAACTATCGGTAGGTTTTGTTGACATATGGAAGATAAAAAAAGAAGTGATGTTTCATTTTATCAGTTAAAGTAGCCTAAGCTTTGCCAGCGATCCTTAAAGTAACTGACCCCCAATTGGAGGATAACTTTGGCTATGAAGTAGTGATGTGTCGTTCATGAACGATTCGTTCATTTTGAACAAATCTTTAAAATGACTCGGAAATAACAAGTAGTCTCAGAGTGATTTGTTCACTTTGGTCGCGCATGCGCAACAACAGTTGTGTTCGAGTAATTCGTTAATTTCGTTCAGCATAGTTAGTATAGGAAACAGAAATGAATAGTTCACCCCTCAACTGGGTCTTCGGGTCTGAGTCGTTCATAAAATTTTCCCGTGATAGCTTGGCATAGAAAAGACAAATGTTTAGTTCGCCATGGTTATGTAGTTACGACTGTGCCATAGTTATGATTCACCTTGATAATTAAGTCACCTAAAAGCAGTTGCAATATACTCCTTTACTGAAACGTGATGTGTTGTATTTAGCCAAAAAATCACAATATTGATTTAACTTTAAGATGTATTTATTTAAAATGGTGCAGCACGGTGGCTCGGTGGTTAGCACTGTTGCCTCACAGCAAGAAGGTCCTGGGTTCAATCCCCACCTGACCCAAGGGCGTTTCTGTGTGGAGTTTGCATGTTCTCCCCGTGTTCGCGTGGGTTTCCTCCGGGTACTCTGGTTTCCTCCCACAGTCCAAAAACATGCAGGTTAATTGGTGACTCTAAATTGCCCGTAGGTGTGAATGTGAATGTGAGTGTGAGTTGTTGTCTGTCCCTATATGTCGGCCCTGTGATAGACTGGCGACCTGTCCAGGGTGTACCCCGCCTCTCGCCCTGTGTCCGCTGGGATAGGCTCCAGCCCCCCCCGTGACCCTGTACAGGATAAGCGGTAAAGTTAATGGATGGATTATTTAAAATCAAGTTGTCCCATACAGCCAAATAACAATCACACTCGAACTACAAATAAATCACACAAAATTACAGTATAAGCTGTCTAATATAATAAACTGGTTGTTTTGTTTTGTTTTGTTTGATTTGACCGTAAACTGTGTCGTGTCTTTTCCAATGGAAGAGATGGCAACAATTTACTTCAAATACAAACTCTAGGAGTCGAATGTGAAAAGTTCAGAAGGGCAGGCTTTATTCAGCATCGAATAAAGCCGAGTTGGCCTATAGGATCACAACTGAATTGTACAGCATTGTCAATCATTTAAATACATTTCTCTAGGTCTACCCCAAGTTCTGGCAACTCCCCAAAATGCAAATGGCCAACACTCAATTTCAATAATCACCTTTCAATTTCTTCCAGTGGGTCTTAGTATCTGTAGATTTTAGCGTAACACCTTTCTCACTTCGGGCCCTCTTCTTTTCCTATGGTAATCTCAGGCATGAAATCCATTGACCCCAGATCAGCTGTCTTTAACATGACCCTGACATTCTATATATTTATGAGTTTGTTAATTGCCTGCATTATTTCCCTGTTTTGCCTCTGTAAAGTAACATTAAGTGTCCTGGAGGACAATCAAACAGAATGAGTTACCATTGTTACAAGCATTTGCTTATCTATGCTTCACCCATTGGGGCCTTCAATATACCACATCTCAAACTCAGCCCTATTCGTCCTTAGTATCCCACATTCTCTGCCTCTTCTGATAACTTTACTTAGTAACTAAACGTAATATTACTTGGTATAATTCCTGAATGACCTTTAACATTGATTACACACAGGTACACACTTTTAGCACAATATACCATATATTCCCCCCTCTGTGACTGTAAAGTCACATTAAAATCAAGTAATAAGCATACAAACATAGCATAAATGCAGCAAAGAAAACCTTTACAGTAAGATAATAAAAAGAAAAACATAAACCAGTAAAAAATAGAAAACAAACAAATCCATAAAATGATAATGTAGAAAAGTCAGTGTCGGCCTCGCTGAGTTTCACCAATTCCCTTTGATATAGAGGCCCAATAATCATGTAAAAGAATGGAACATATCCTGCATGACATACTCATTTTCACAAACATCAACAAGATCAGATAACGCAAAAGTGTCCACAAAGTCCATTTTGGGGTCATGTAGTACTTCAGTGTTAGAGTCCCAATTCACTCCTTAAGTCATGGTCTCTGTTTCAAAAGGTTATTCCTGTGTGTCACAGCACTGCTAAAATTGCAGCTCTGTTCTGTAGATCCCCTGGGCTACTGCCTGCATCTCAGTTGTTAGAGACAGCAATAGAAGTGGAGGTTAGATTCATCTGTGGTGAATTAGTACATGCATAACAGTTGGTTTGAGTTCTTGCTCCAGTATGGCTTTTTGTTGACTGCCACCAGGTGTTCCGTTTTTGTGTGTGTGTCATCTTTGCGCCGCATAGTTCTTCTGATGTGGTCGGTTGACGTGCTCTCCTTATCTGGCTTTAGTAGCGGCTACTGACCACGGTGTGAAACCTGTTGAGTCAGAGCAGCATCCCTGCACTCCCTCTGGCCCAGTCAGGTTGGTTGTCCATCTTTCTCCTCTGTTGAATCTGTTTATCCTTGACACACACTCTCCGGCAGTGTCATGCGTTAAGCCAGGTATCGCTCTCAGCTACCCGCACGGCAGTGGCAGTTGTCAGTAGTACCAAGTAGAGTTTCACTTGGTTCTCTTGGAGTTAATCTCACAGTCAGATGTTATGACAGCCGATGTCCACTACACGTTGTTGGATGACAGCCTCAACCAGCCTTAACCCCCCCTCAGCTTCCGTTTAGTTGAAGCCGGAATCACCTTATTTCGTCTGCCAAACGACCTCAGCTCCTGATGGACTCCACCTATTATAACACAGCATACCAACAACCCAACGAGCACAACAAATACAATTGCCTATCTCTAAGTAGGTGAGCTTTTTGTTATGGTTATTCCTTGATGAGAGTCCCCATTTACAAAAGCAATCTTAAAACAGCTTTGAAATAATATGATTAATTTGTAGAGAGAATAAGAAAGTTACTGAAAGTTCATCAAAAGCTTTGTTGAACTTTTCCCAGGTTGCTTCACACTTCTGTAGTTCAATGGTTCCTGTAACAGTCCTTGGTGGGTCTGTAACCCATCACATTTCACAGTCCTGTCCATGCATTTTTTAGGGACAATCATAAAATCAACAACCCAACAACAGTTAAAAAGAAGTTAAAACATAATCCCAACACCAAAATTAATATTACCTTACGTTTCACATTCCAACATTTAAGAACCGTTAGTACATTGTGTACATTTAACACAATTAAATACATTGTGTAAGTATTTAATGTAGTATTTTGTCAATTTGTCATTCTTCCAAATTTTTATAAAATTTTTTATTATCATTTTTTATATTTTATCATTCTAAATAATCCTCCCCCCTCTTTTCCCAATTTGTATTGCAATCACAAAGCGGAAAAAAACAAAGGGCAGAAAACAGAATGTAAACCCAATCAGCAACAAAATGGCTACTCCAAAAGAACTATAAACGCCAGATTTAGATGTCACATCACAGGCTACGTGAATGACTGAAGGACGTGTGTACTGCAGAGTCAAACAAAACATCAAAACGCAAACCAGTCTCATGGGATGCGCCTGAGCTCAATTTTCAGTGTCACAGCAAAGGGTGTGAATAACCTTTACAGTGTATGTAGGAGCTATTTGCCTATTTTTATTAAGTTAGTATTATTATTTTTGTTTAACCTATATTGTTTAGAATAAATTTGCTTATATTTACTTTTTTCATAGTAATTTGTTTTCTATTGGTTTAGGCTATGGGCACCTAGAGGATAAATAGCTAGACCACAGGTAGGCCAGCATGCACCTGGGTGGGCCTATGGTTTTTTACCAGTCAGTCAGTCAGTCAGTCAGTCAGTGGTCAGAGTAAGAGAGGCAGCAAGTAGGCTTAAACATGTATTGCTCGTTGTTTGCCTGCCGAAACCTGGAATAAACATCTGAAACTGCATCTTATGGTATGGACAACGATTTTGTACTGCGTAAACCACAAACCCAGAGTGCACACAGTGCCTATTTGAGTTACAGCCATTTTTAGTTTAGTTACGTTTAAGTTTGTTAGTTTTCTTTGACAAATAGTCACTACACAAGTAAAAAACCTACCCTTGGACCTTAAGGAAGATTCAACGTACCCAAATCTGCTGAATTATTGTGGATTGATGCGCGGATGGCAGTGTAAAGATTGTTTGATCAACCGCCTTTGTTCTTTGAAGGCCGCAAGCGGGAAAGTTTGCCTCGCCCACAAGCCAGAAATGCTCACGCTTCTCTTCAACAACAGTGGTATGTAATATGATTGCTAATGCTGTACAGGAAAACGGCCAAACGACTGGAGTTTGAAGATAAGTAATCAATGTTACAATACAAGTTTTACAAAGCAGAGATGAATAAAAGGCTGGATTAATGTGCAATACCTTTATGCACCGCTCGTGGATTTGCTCCATGGAAAATTGAATCAAATCATATTGGATCAAAATTATTGTGTTTTCTGCACTGCCCTCCCCCTTTTCTCTTTTGTGGATTTTGAAATAAAAGGCTACGAGCAGTTTAAAGTGTTTGTGTGAAAATGTCGGATGTTACAAAAGCGCAGCTTGCCACCAGTGACGTGGAAGTTTCATCCAAACGGAGCATTAAATTCACAAGTAAAGGCTTGGGTTTTTATATGAAACTGTGTCAAGAAAAAAGGAGCGCAAAATGCAAACGAGCAAAACGGATAATGGAGGATGTAAATGTTTTGATGGAGTCAAAAGACAAAGCTGATTCAGTGACTTCCCTTCTTGCCATATTCATCCAATGTTATAAGGACGCAAAGGACTCTCATGACAATTTCACAAGTTTGCCAATACCCTCAGATGAACTTAATAAACAAAATGAATACTTTGAAAATAAAATGACTACTTACCTTGGGTTTACTGATCGTGTCAAAGGCTGGTTATGTGAACTGGGTCAGCCCTATGTGCAACCAATTGTGGATCATAAGGAACAAAGCAATGACAATGTTGATGAAATAAATCCCGAGGACAGTGCCTCCAATGTAAGTTCAGTCATATCAAAAGCAAAGACTCGCTCTCAAATGTCCCGTGCCTCCTCCACTACATCGGGGCGCGTAAAGGCCGAGGCCGAAAGGGCGGCGCTGATGGAGCGCGTTGCCGCACTCAAAAAGAAACATCAAATTGAAACGCAAGAGGTAAAATTTGTTTACATGCCTTATCTATGTTGTGATTAAAATGAATATTGCAGAGCAACGTCTCCAAAGCCTGAAAAGAAAGTTTGATAAGAACAGCTCCTTCAAGACAGATTACATCACATTTCTTGAGGACATGATATGTAATGGATATGCTGAAATGGTACCTGATGACCAGCTGATGGACAGTGACAGTAACGTGTGGTATATTCCACACCATGGTGTTTATCACCCCAGAAAAGGCAAACTGAGAGTTGTTTTTGATTGTGCTGTAACCTACAAAGGGACCTCACTTAACAGCCAGCTGTTACAAGGACCCGACCTGACCAACTCAGTTGTGGGAGTTCTTCTGCGCTTCAGACAAGAGCCCATAGCAGTTATGGCAGACATTCAAGCCATGTTTCACCAGGTCCATGTTCCAGAACAACACAGAAACGTCCTCCGCTTCCTCTGGTGGCCCAATGGTGACACTTCACAAACTCCACAAGAATATCGCATGAAAGTACATCTGTTTGGAGCTGTGTCCTCTCCGAGCTGTGCAAATTATGCATTAAGAAGAACAGCAGAAGACAATGCCCAGCAGTTTCCAGCTGAAGTGGTCAGTACAATCAAGCATAATTTTTATGTGGATGATTGCTTGAAGTCTCTGCCTACAGAAGAGGAAGCAATAAAAATGATACAGGACTTGACAGCTCTCTGCAGTAAGGGTGGATTCAAGCTTTCCAAGTGGCTCAGTAATAGCCGTGCAGTGCTGCATACAGTTTCAAACAACAACAAAGCAAAGGAAATATTGGAGATGGATTTGGATGGAGATGAGCTTCCAATGGAGCGAGCACTTGGACTACAGTGGTGCACTCAAAGTGACACATTCAAATTTAAAACCTCACTTCAAGAGCAGTCACATACAAGAAGAGGAATACTGTCAGTAGTGAGCTCACTGTATGATCCAATGGGATTTCTCGCCCCATTCACCATCACTGCCAAACTGCTGCTTCAAGAGCTCTGTAGAAGAAATCTGGGCTGGGATGATGCTGTTCACCATCATTTCTCCAAACAATGGACCGGCTGGCTGGAAGACCTGAAGAGGATGTCAGAGTTTAAAGTGGATCGTTGCATTAAGCCTAAAGACTTTTGTCCTGTTACAGCGCAGCTCCACCACTTCTCTGATGCCAGCCAAGTGGGATATGGTACAGTGTCATATTTAAGATTCCAAAAGGACCATCAAGTGCACCTCACATTCCTCCTGGGAAAGGCCAGAGTGGCTCCTCTCAAGCAGACCACCATCCCTCGTCTGGAGCTCACTGCAGCTGTCCTTGCTGTCCACATTGACCAACTGCTACAAAGAAGGTTACATCTTAAACTTGAGACATCTGTTTTCTGGACTGATAGCACCACTGTCCTGAAATACATCTGCAACGAGACAAAGAGATTTCATACCTTTGTTGCAAACAGAGTGTCCACCATCAGAGAAGCTACACAAGTGGATCAGTGGAGGTATGTGGGCACTAAAGACAATCCAGCAGACGAGGCATCAAGAGGAATGAGAGCAGAAGACTTCTTACAGCACAGCAGATGGATTAATGGCCCTGAGTTCTTGTTTAAGTCCAAAGACAAATGGCCTAAGCTGGACGTAAATCATGATCCGATTCCTGCTGATGACCCTGAAATAAAGAAAGATGTGACAGTCAGTGCTGTTGTTGAGGAGAAGAAAACCCCCACCAGTTCATTCGTCTCTTACTTTTCATCCTGGGTGAAGCTGAAGACATCTGTGGCCTGGCTTTTAAAGGCGAAAGAGTTCCTCAAATTGTTGTCACAGAAAAGAAAGGAGTTTTCTGCTATCATACATCAGTCAGAAGATGATGTGAGTACCAAAGAGCAAGATGTGGCAAAAAGGATGATGCAGTTTAAGACCACACTGAAAGAACAACAGTTAACATCTGAAGATCTGGCTAAAGCAGAGCAGTCTATCATTCAGTTTGAACAACATCACAGGTTTGGACCTGAAATCTGTTCATTCAGAGCCAACAAGACCATCTCTAAAGACAGTCACCTATACAGACTTGATCCAGTGATCGACAATGGAGTCCTCAGAGTGGGTGGTCGTCTCAAGAGAGCAGCGTTACCATCAGAAACCAAGCATCCTGCCATCCTGTGTAAAGACATGCATGTGGCAACATTAATTCTTCGCCATATTCACCACCTACTTGGTCACGCAGGAAGAAACCACATGTTGTCCAGGCTGCGTCAGAAGTACTGGATAATCAATGCAAACTCTGCTGCAAGAAAAATCCTGTCTGACTGTATCACCTGCAGAAGAAACAGAGGAAAGCTTTTGGAACAGAAAATGGCCGATCTGCCCCAGGAGAGAGTAATACCAGACAAAGCCCCGTTCACTAATGTTGGAGTAGATTATTTTGGCCCCATTGATGTTAAAAGAGGCAGGAGTCTACTCAAAAGATATGGAGTCATATTTACTTGCTTAACCAGTCGTGCTGTCCATTTGGAAGTGGCGTACATGCTTGATGCTGATTCCTGTATTAATGCAATCAGAAGATTCATCTGCAGACGTGGCCCTGTCTCCTCCATCAGGTCAGATAATGGCACAAATTTTGTTGGCGCCAACAGAGAACTGAAAGAAAGTCTGGCTGCTTTGAACCAGGACCAAATCCAAAGAGCCCTGGTCCAGGATGGCATAAACTGGCATTTTAATACACCTGCAGCTTCACATCAAGGTGGCATTTGGGAGCGTCTGATTCGTTCAGTCAGAAGTGTACTCACCTCAGTCCTCAAACAGCAGATTGTGGATGATGAAGCGCTCCAAACTGTTTTCTGTGAAACTGAAGCCATTTTAAATGACAGACCCATCACACAAGTCTCTGATGATCCAGATGATTTAGAAGCCCTTACACCAAATCACATCCTAATATTAAAGGGCAAACCTGTCATGCCACCTGGATTATTTGAAAAGCAAGATTTGTACCTGAGGAAAAGATGGAGACAAGTACAGTACATGGCTGAATTATTTTGGAAAAGATGGATTGCTGAGTACTTACCTCTGATGCAGGAAAGACAAAGGTGGATGAGACCGAGAAGAAACATCTGTCCGGGAGATATTGTCCTGGTCGCAAATGCTACTGCACCCAGAGGATGTTGGCAGATGGGGAGAGTCCTGGCAGTCAAAGCTGATGCACGAGGCCTGGTTCGTTCAGTGCAGCTTCAGACCAAAACCAGTGTGTTGGAGAGGCCAGTGACGAAGCTCTGTCTGCTTCTGGAAGCAGCTGTGGACTAAGACTCTATTTCTATCTTTTCTACTACTCACTCCCCTCCTCTATCTTTGACCTTTATTTTCAGGTTCATCATTAAGCGGAAGAAGAATGACAAGAGTCACTTAAAGTTAATGCATTACACATAGCATACCACTGATATTGTTGTTAGAATAGCTCCTTTAGTTAATTGTAGTTGTAATTGTGATTTAATGGACAATTAGGGGCCGGAGTGTAGGAGCTATTTGCCTATTTTTATTAAGTTAGTATTATTATTTTTGTTTAACCTATATTGTTTAGAATAAATTTGCTTATATTTACTTTTTCATAGTAATTTGTTTTCTATTGGTTTAGGCTATGGGCACCTAGAGGATAAATAGCTAGACCACAGGTAGGCCAGCATGCACCTGGGTGGGCCTATGGTTTTTTACCAGTCAGTCAGTCAGTCAGTCAGTCAGTGGTCAGAGTAAGAGAGGCAGCAAGTAGGCTTAAACATGTATTGCTCGTTGTTTGCCTGCCGAAACCTGGAATAAACATCTGAAACTGCATCTTATGGTATGGACAACGATTTTGTACTGCGTAAACCACAAACCCAGAGTGCACACAGTGCCTATTTGAGTTACAGCCATTTTTAGTTTAGTTACGTTTAAGTTTGTTAGTTTTCTTTGACAAATAGTCACTACAGTGTACAGTAGATCCAACACATTTAACGTTGACACACAAAGACACTGATCCATTTAGTATTATTACTGTTTCATAATACAATCATTTAATGGTTATTCCAATTTCTATTCATCCTGCATCTGTCATAAGCAAGAGTCTATTGGGTATATGGCTTCCCAATATGCTTTATTATCATGGAAGGTTCTGATAATTTGGGAAAATTCATTATTAGGGGTCTATGCAGTGAAACTGCATAGAACCCTATTGTATTTGCTGCCGTTCATTATTAGGGGTCCATGCAGTGAAACTGCATCTAACCCTATGGTTTTTGCTGGCGTTCATTATTATTAGGGGTTTATGCAGTGAAACTGCATAGAACCCTATTGTTTTTGCTGCCGTTCATCATTAGGGGTCTATGCAGTGAAACTGCATAGAACTCTGTTTTTGCTGGCGTTCATTATTATTAGGGGTCTATGCAGTGAAACTGCATAGAACCCTATTGTTTTTGCTGGCGTTCATTATTATTAGGGGTCTATGCAGTGAAACTACATTGAACCCTATTGTTTTTGCTGGCGTTCATTATTAGGGGTCTATGCAGTGAAACTGCATAGAACCCTATTGTTTTTGCTGGCGTTCATTATTATTAGGGGTCTATGCAGTGAAACTACATAGAACCCTATTGTTTTTGCTGCCGTTCATTAGGGGTCTATGCAGTGAAACTACATTGAACCCTATTGTTTTTGCTGGCGTTCATTATTAGGGGTCTATGCAGTGAAACTGCATAGAACCCTATTGTTTTTGCTGGCGTTCATTATTATTAGGGGTCTATGCAGTGAAACTACATAGAACCCTATTGTTTTTGCTGCCGTTCATTAGGGGTCTATGCGGTGAAACTGCATAGAACCCTATTGTTTTTGCTGCCGTTCATTATTATTAGGGGTCTATGCAGTGAAACTGCATAGAACCCTATTGTTTTTGCTGCCGTTCATTATTATTAGGGGTCTATGCAGTGAAACTGCATAGAACCCTATTGTTTTTGCTGCCGTTCATTATTATTAGGGGTCTATGCAGTGAAACTGCATTGAACCCTATTGTTTTTGCTGGCGTTCATTATTAGGGGTCTATGCAGTGAAACTGCATAGAACCCTATGGTTTTTGCTGGTGTTCATTATTATTAGGGGTCTATGCAGTGAAACTGCATAGAACCCTATTGTTTTTGCTGCCGTTCATTAGGGGTCTATGCAGTGAAACTGCATAGAACCCTATTGTTTTTGCTGCTGTTTATTATTATTAGGGGGTCTATGCAGTGAAACAATTAAGGAACTAATGGTCCTACACTTTACTTCGGTTTCCTGGGTCTTTATTTCAAGAATTTCATGTTAGCTATCTGCTAAGCTAACATAATGTAAGCAAGAGCAGAATACTTACAATGACCTATTTTACAAATACATACTTTATCAGCAACACTCACATTTTAACATGTGTCTGCACAAATGGTTCCATATTGTGTTATCCTTTTATTAGGTTACATAGTGATGGGAAACAGAGTTACGAACATTGAAAAAGCTTTGCTAACAGCTTATGTCTTGTCAATACCATGAAACTGCTAAATGTCATTGCTGATAGCACTGTCGTGACATTGCTATCTTGTCCCAGTTGCCTGTTGTGAATCATGGCAATGTGCCATAGCATAGACCCCGGTCATGGCTGCCATCGCAGCTATATTTAGGGGTCTATGCAGTGAAACTGCATAGAACCCTATTGTTTTTGCTGCCGTTCATTTTTATTCTTATTTATTCCTCCCTACCTGTGTAAATTCCCGTGATGCATGGAATGCCATGGACCATTTAAATTGTAAGTGGGTGTGTCTTTTAATTATAAAGCTAATAAAATTGTCAAAGTTGTAGATATGAACTTTAAATTGACTAAGGTCATTCATAACACTACAAAGGGTCAGCAAAACAAGCCATAACCATTTCGCCATTTCGTTAGCAATTTGTGTGTCAATTGCAAGGACAAATACATAGACAGATGTAACTTTGCATGAGCATAAACAATCACGTGCCACACACTGCCATATAAGTGAATTACCAGCTGACCCAAAGGGGGCGCTTTTCCAGCCCACCAAAACACGCCAACTTGAAATGATCACGCCCCGCGTCCTGTGTTGTGTAAAGATGTGGAAATTGCTGGACAGGTCCCTGCCCTCATGAGGAAAAAATTTGCCTCAAGAACCCATAAGTACGCCATGATGGATTTTCTGCTATTTTGAATTTTGGGGAAAACAGTCAAACTACATTTCCTCGCAGACCATTATAGATGTGCTCACTAAACCTTTCACACAGTAATCATTTGAATAGAGCTTTACAACATCGAAAGGAACAGTCTGCACCTTAAAAAACATGGCCACCACAGGCCAATGAAATTACAAACAACTGTGCCTTCAAACTAAAAAGCTCATAAAATTTTCATGGATATAGTTCTGAAGTTAAACGTGACAATTATCCTTCATAACACTACAAAGGGTAAGCCTGTCAAGACTGAAGAATAATATGTTATGATTAGTTTTCTCTGTGCTACCAGTTGGATGTAATCTGTCACCTTATTGCCATAATACTTAAAATTACCTATTTTACAAATATATACTTTGTCAGCAACACTCACGTTTTACCATGTGTCTGCACGAATGGTTCCATGTTGTGTTTTTTGTTTTAAATGCTGTTATTAGATTACATAGTGATGGGACACAGAGTTACTAACATTGAAAAAGCTTTGCTAACAGCATATGTCTTGTCAATACCATAAAACTGTTGAATGTCATTGCGGATAGCACTGTCATGGCATTGCTATCTTGTCCCAATGGCCTGTTGTGAATCATGGCAATGTGTCATAAAGTCCCATAGCATAGACCCCAGTCATGGCTGCCATCGCAGCTATATTTATTATTATTTATTCCTCCCTACCTGTGTAAATTCCCGTGAGATAGAATGTCATAGACAGATGAAACTTTGCATTAGCATAGACACCCAGGTGTCCCACCCTGCCATACAGGTGCCATACCAATTGACCCAAAGGGGGCGCTATACAAAGCAACCAAAAGTAAAAAGTTGACATGGCCACGCCCCGCAGCCCGTGTCATATTTTGACCTGAAACTTGGTGTACAGGTGTATGTCATCATGAAGAACAAATTTGCCTCTAGAACCCATAAAGTCCGCCATGATGGATTTTCTGCCATTTTCGATTTTGTGAAGAACCGTCAAGCCATATCTAATCGTTGACCGTTTTACCGATCCTCATGAAAATTGGTATGCAGTGTATATTTGCGTAGACCGTTAGAAATCTTGAAGGAATCCTCTATGCCTGAAACAACATGGCCGCCATGGACCATTTAAATTGTTAGTGGGTGTGTCTTTAAATCATGAAGCTAATAAAATTGTCAAAGTTGTAGATATGAACTTTAAATTGACTATGGTCATTCATAACACTACAAAGGGTCAGCAAAACAAGCCATAAGCATTTCGGCCTTAAGGGGGCGCTACAAACCACACATATTTGTATCTCATGACCTGTTTGTGTTATAGCCATGAAACTAGATAGGCATAACTACTTGGGTGAGTAAAGGTCACGTTTGGAAAATGGTAATGTTTGGTCAAAAGGGGGCGCTGTATCAACAACGCAACTAATCTTCTGTGTTCAATGGCTCATGGCAGCCATGTTGTTTAAGATACATACTTTTCAAAAGAAATTTCAAAGGGCTATGTCTACAGATGCTGCTTACCAATTTGCATCAAGATTGGTTGAACCATCTAGGAGGAGTTGGATTTTAAGTGTTAGTTGATAAGTGGTAATATCAATAGCTGCCACGGGGGGAATGTCCAAAACTTTAGCAATGTGTGTGTCAATTGCTAGGACACAT
>JAPMUY010003061.1:0-24827 GCA_026901105.3 Galaxias olidus | reverse complement strand
ATTGACCAATGCTTGTTAGCAATTGAAAAAAACTGTAATAACAAATACAATTCTTTAAAGTAATAGGCTCAACAGTACACTGTTCACTATGTTTGACATAGTCTTCAGATGCATGTAGTTCTAGTTTGTACATGTATTGTGTGCATGTGCAAATATGTTTCACTGCCCTCAACAGCCATACACACCTTTATAGATCTGAAAGATCACAGAGGAGAACTCCACACTTAGGGAGAGGGAAAAGTGTGTGTGTGTGTGTGCGTGCGTGTGTGTGTGTATGTGTGTGTGTGTATGTGCGTATTGTGTTCACCTGTCACTCCCTGACACTTCTCCCCGTATTTTCACAGGCCTCTGTTTTCAGTAGTTTGTTATGGAATAGAAGTTTTAATATGAATAAGTAAAGTAATGCAATGGGCCAATCATCATTGACATTTGTGTCCTACCTACAAAAATTTTAGACATTTTAAAAGTAGCATAGTTTTACACATGTATATTTTTATGTCTTGTAACCTTGTGTTGGCAAATATATACAGAGTAGAGTTTGTACTGACTAGAGTACTGCCTCCCATAAACTGTTGTTCTAAGTGCACATGTTCCAGTCTTCTACTGGGTGGCGATAGAGAGCAGATCTTCAGCACAAAGAAACACAACAACCTGTCTTGTGACAACTGATGTTTGATTTAAGAACCAGAACTGCAGGTATTTTTTGCATATTAACCTTTTTCCACACTGGCAGAGACTATTGATTGTAATCATTAACATTGTATGAACATAAAACAAACTGTGTCCACAGCCACACATACAGTACATACAGAGCACTTTTACAAACTGTGTCCACAGCCACACATACAGTACATACAGAGCACTTTTACAAACTGTGTCCACAGCCACACATACAGTACATACAGAGCACTTTTACTAACTGTGTCCACAGCCACACATACAGTACATACAGAGCACTTTTACTAACTGTGTCCACAGCCACACATACAGTACATACAGAGCACTTTTACTAACTGTGTCCACAGCCACACATACAGTACATACAGAGCACTTTTACAAACTGTGTCCACAGCCACACATACAGTACATACAGAGCACTTTTACTAACTGTGTCCACAGCCACACATACAGTACATACAGAGCACTTTTACAAACTGTGTCCACAGCCACACATACAGTACATACAGAGCACTTTTACAAACTGTGTCCACAGCCACACATACAGTACATACAGAGCACTTTTACAAACTGTGTCCACAGCCACACATACAGTACATACAGAGCACTTTTACATGTATGTCAATAAATATTATATAGAGATCAAACTTGTATTCACAAAATAGATTAAGACATAATATAGGTTTGAACCAAAAACATACACACACACACACACACACACACACACACACGCACGCACACACGCACACACACACACACACACACACACACACACACACACACACACACACAAAAACAAACACAAGCACACACACACGCACACACACACTCACACACACACATACACACACACGCACACACATTAGAATAAATGTTTAGCAGTTAGAGTAATGCATTGAAAAGATTTCCTTTTATACAGTATAACTGTGAAGATAATAAAATGTACATTTAGGCTCACAAGTCCTAAAATGTGTGCATAAAGTTTTCGTCTGGTGATTAAAAAAGGTAATCCAGAACATGCATTGATTTGAATAATCTGGGGCCTATACATGGAGGTAAAACTACACTGATCTAACTCGAGGTTAACATGGAAACTCAGAGTTGACAAACTTTGATTATGCAAATGGGTGTTAAACGGTACTACAACGGTGATTAAGATGTGTGTTAGTAACAGTTTTTTTCAATTGCTAACAAGCATTGGTCAATACTGAAACTACTTTTTCAAAACTCTTCACACAGTCTGCATTACAAACATGTATCTCAGCCAAACAGATCATCTCACCTCCAAAACTCTTTCTCGCCAACAAAACACATCATACATGTCTCGAAATGAGGTCATTCATCCACAACACTGGCAACAAGTCTCACTCAGGAAGCAAACACTGCCACTCTTAGCACATTGAACCACAAAATACTAACAACAAAGAGCATTACATAAAAGACATTTCATCTTTAAAGTCTAAATGATTTTTTTTTCAGATAAATCACTATTTTGTTATAGAATAGGATCTTTGCACTTTATTGAGTGTACTAAATTATTGTATATTGAATCATTCATGAAGTACTGTAAATCACTATGCATTGATATAGAAAACATAAACGTAACTGAAGCAAATTTCTGCATTGCTGATTCATTCTTAACATATTCACTCCCTCTCTTCTGCATTTGGCCATGTTTTCATCAACATCACATCATGTGTCTTCTCTGGCAATGCACCTTAGGAAGAATCTTTTAGACTGTCTGATCCAACCCTGTCAATAATCCTGGCCCTTATCTCATCAGAGACCACAGTTCTTGATCTTCCTCTTCTTCCTCTTCTCCCTCACCCTGCCACTCTTCTCTCTCCACCAACCTGTCCTCTTTGTTCCATATTTCCAAAAAAGCCATTAAGAAGCCATCCCCTTTTATCTGCTTGCTATGAGCAGAGGCCAAACACAGGTCACCTGGGTAGGTTGTCAGCTGTAAACTGCTGTGTTTGTAATTATTATTATTTCATTTTATTGTCAATATTTTGATAATATTTTCTATAGATTTCAATTTGGCTGCTGCAGAAATGGACAATTCTTTTTTCATCATTCTGTTTTCATTGCGTTTTTAACTGTTTTGAACAAAGTGTGTTAGCATTTGAAAAATGTGCTGCAAAAGTATAATGTTTTGTAGTTTGTGGACTGACTGAGAAAGGAGTTCATGAATTTTGGTGACTGTGGTCACTGAATGCGTTTTGTGTGAAAGCAATGAAAAGTGATTCACAGTTTGCTCCACATAGACTTCTGTTTTGCTGACTGTGTGAAGAGTTTGGACAATGTGACTTCAGTTTTGACCAATGCTTGTTAGCAATTGAAAAAAAACTGTAAGTCGGTGTTAGCTCCATGGAGTTTGTGCGCGTTTACATAAAAGGGGTGCGGTTGGCAACGTAAACATACATTTTGACCAATAGCTCATGCTCCGTGTTTTTGAACCCCGGAAGACAGCACGTTGATAATGTCAGAATATGACTAATTTAAATAAATGTGAATGGCTAAGTCTAGGCAGCGCATTGCCGAGAGTAAGGTCGTTACAGTATTCTTGTCATATGTGCATGTTTCTGCAACTACGGTAAATTTTACTCTCCCAAATTTAAATAACATAACCTCTATGATTTAGAATTTTAACCAATGTGTCCTATTTTGCATTACTTAAATAGTTATATAATTGAAATGAAAGGATACATAAAATAAGATATATAAAATGTAAAAACAATTGGGCGAGGCTACTCCCTAAAGCAAATAGGCTGTATGAATTCAATGACATTCTAACGATCATATCCGCTGAAACCACAGCGGAAAGCACACATGAGATTAGGCCTATATCTGTAATACAAATTTTTATTAACTGTGAAAGTAAAGGATTTTATAGTCAGAAAATACACTTTTTGGACGCTAACTTTGTATTGGCAAGAGCACTTAGGCTATATGTTGTAAACCAAGTATTCATTTTGAATGATCTAAAGGACTGCCGTAAAAAACTTTATATTTGCGTCCACTCCAGCAGTTTTACAACGTTGTACGCAGCGCGATTTTCCCGACATCAGCGTTATAGAGCGCTTAACATCGAGTTAACCACGAACATAAACTGCTCGGAGCAGTTTAGAGATGCAGCGTAAATTGCTATGACAAGATACCTTGGGTAAAATTTACCCACCTTTTATAGTATAGGTTAATCGGGAAGTTACCCTAAACCTCACAAAGTTACTCCCGAACTTACCGGGCTAAGCCAGTTATCGGGCTTTGTAGTATAGGCCCCTGATGTTGATACAGAAGGAGCCTGAGCAAAGTGAGAAAGTTACATGGCTGAAGGGTTAAAAACAGGACAGTGGAAATCTCCTAACAGTCAGAATCACAGCACTCAGAAGAGCAGGAGGGTAACAGTTCCATACTCACTGCTAACCTGGTACACCATTATATACAGTACTGTGCATAAGTTTTAGGCAGGGGATGCTGTTTCAAAGGCGAATGGTGGTCATACCCAACATTGATTTGATACAGCTTTGCTTTCCCCTCACTTTGAATTATATGAACTGATAAATAAAAAAAGAAGTACATTTATATTTGTCTATATAAAACTTAAAGACTACACACCTGCCTAAAACTTTTGCACAGTACTGTAAATGAATAACATACTTTAGATCCTACTTTAGATCATACTAACATTGGATCCTTAAAGGGATAGTTCACAAATTTTCTTAAATAATATATGTTGTTGTGTAGACTGAATTAAGTATTAAGTATATTAAACAAGTTCGGGTCTTAGGATCAACGTGAGTGAAATTCCAGTATTTTTCAGACCACTGCCATTGAACTTTCACTGTACACCATAATACCCGTAGCTCATTGCTCAAACCAAACTCAGAACCAGAAAAGGCTCTCCCCTTTGCTGGAAATCCAATAGAGTGTAATAGACGCAATAGAGAGTAATCTTCTCAACTCGTTGATTGCGAAACGCTAAATGACGATGCTTTGTGTACAAAAAAACATATCAAACGATTGAAAATGGGTGAAGTATCGCTTTAAGAGAGATTAAGCTTTCCTTATCAGAATATCTTTATAATAGCTTTGCTCCTCCCCATTCTAGGAAGAATGTGGTCCAGGCTGAACCAAAAGGCAACAGGCAACTCTGACTGTAGTGTGTTGTGATACTGACATTGAAATGATCTGGTGGAATATGATCATATCCTGTTTAATTGTTCAACTTTAAATTTGTGTCTGACTCCACCAACTTATCTAGTTTTGGTTCTGTCTTAAATAAACTGGGATTCTTCAGTCTTCTTCGTCCAGATCCTGATCTCCCTCCAGACTGGAAGGACCTCAGTGAGCCAACACCAGAACTCTGAGTGGAGATACTGGACCTCCCTGATCCATAACAAGAATTACCTCTAGAGCTGGACATGGATCCATACGCTGAGGACCCCAGAGACCACCTTTCTGACAACTCCTCTTCACTCACTGCAGGATAAAATAAGACTAACATTTAGGTCAAAACACATAAGTATAAAATATAAATGATTTTCAGATATAGAGCCATTTTTAATGCGACATGAGTGCAGGAAACATTTTGATGGTAACCCCTAAAAATAAAAAAATCCTTCTCATTGAGAACAAAAGGGGTAGAATAATCAGATTGTGTTTTTTTCTGTGTTCCTCTGTCTCAACCTGATGAAGTAAACCGGTCTAAACATACCATACAAAACAGGAATACGTTGCAGACATAGACCGTTTTCCATCCTATAAACATGCATTTTGAAGTGAAACAATAAGCAAAAAAAAATATCAAAAGGTTAGTCTGTAGATGTCAACAAAAAAGGGAATATGAGAATATGAGAGTTCAGTATTCCCCAAGTTATTCAACTGCAAACATCACAGTGACGCTTACTAATGGGAGGAAAGTCTTTGCTCCTTGAGTTCCTGAGAGGCAGTGAAGATGTTAATGGAGCTCCTATCTCATAATGTCCTCCTCTGTTTCCTGCCACCATCTCCTCTATCTTCTCCAGCAGCTCTGTGACCTGAGTGACATCACCCCTGTTCTCATTGTTGAAGACGTGATACCTGTTCCCACATTTCTCAACAAGCTTTTCGAGGGCCTCCCCTTCACTCTCAATGTGCTGCTCAATGGTTGTGTCTCCCGGATAGTCTGCATTGGTGAACAGCACTATAGTGTGACATCAGACTCGCAGGTTACAAAAAATACAATACTTTGAAAAGAAGTCCCTGTCATCACTGAACAGTTTGTGTAAAATAACTTAAAATGTCTTGTGCTGCAGTGTAAGGAGAGTTTATTGCAGCCAAATCTGTTCACTACAAAATCTATCACAACGTTTCTACTAGTAGGTCCACATAAATATGATATATTTTTCCCCACTCAGTTTAAATAATGAAAACTGTGAACATTCAAGATCAAAGGGAAAACTTTTTATGTAACATCCATATTTTTCTGGTGCTGATCCTTTAATTTATATGAGTATAAGAACCTTACCGGGGTTTAAAATCCTCCATGAATCCAGATATCCTGTGGTGTTAGTCAGTCTTTCAGCATGTCTATATACAGACAAATCTTGAACATTGACTGTTTACTCGACTGAGTTTGTGAAATCTTCAAGCAGACAATAAAATAAAACAAAACTTATTCAAAGTAATAACCAACAACAGCAATATCCTAGCCTACTCTGTGTGAAGGTTAAAGTCAAATTCAGTTTATACAGTCACTGTCTTAGACTTATGATTCTGACAAGGGTTTTATTATGTTAATCATTAACCCAGGATTGGACTACAGATTATATTGAAAGGAGAGATTCCAGCACACCCATTTGAACAATCCCTCTTCAGGAAACATATTTGATTACAGACAACTTCACAATATCTTATTTACCTGGGCTGTGGGATATAAGATGTGTATTAAATATATATTGAGATATGACACATAAACATACATTGTGATTTTCACTACAGCCCTCACTATAAAGGAACCTCAGTGTGTTGACTCTGTTCTATCACTGCGGTGTTCCTGTAAACCATGTGATCAACCAGGAGATATTAATATGATATAGTGATGAAGGTTAATGTATAAATTGGATCAGAATAAATATCATCATCATCATCGTCATCCGCTTTGTCCGGGGTCGGGTCGCGGAGGTAGCAGTTCAAGCAGGGCATCCCAAACTTCCCTTTCCCGGGCCACGTTAACCAGCTCTGACTGGGGGATTCCATGGCGTTCCCAGGCCAGTGTGGAGATATAATCCCTCCACCTGGTCCTAGGTCTGCCCCGCGGCCTCCGCCCAGCTGGACGTGCCTGGAACACCTCCCTAGGGAGGTGGCACCCAGGTGGCATCCTTACTAGATGCCCGAACCACCTCAACTGGCTCCTTTCTACGCAAAGAAGCAGCGGCTCTACTCCGAGTCCCTCACGAATGGCTGAACTTCTCACCCTATCCCTAAGGGAGATGCCAGCCACCCTCCGGAGGAAACTCATTTCCGCCGCTTGTATCCGCGATCTCGTTCTTTCGGTCATGACCCACCCTTCATGACCATAGGTGAGAGTAGGAACGAAGATAGACCGGTAGATTGGGAGCTTTGCCTTCTGGCTCAGCTCTCTCTTCGTCACAACGGTGCGATAAAGCGACTGCAACACCGCACCCGCTGCTCCAATTCTCCTGCCCATCTCTCGTTCCATTTTCCCCTCACTCGAGAACAAGACCCCGAGATACTTGAACTCCTTCACTTGGGGTAAAGACTCATTCCCTACTTGGAGTAGACAATCCATCGGTTTCCTGCTGAGAACCATGGCCTCAGATTTGGAGGTGCTGATCCTCATCCCAGCTGCTTCACACTCGGCTGCGAACCGATCCAATGAGTGCTGCAGGTCGCAGACTGATGATGGCATCAGGACCACATCATCTGCAAAAAGCATCACTGCTAAACTGGATCAGTAGAAATATTATATGACTTATATTGAACTGTCAGTTAGTAGAAGCAATGAGATTTATTATGAATGCTGTACATGTATCTACATGGAGTTGAACAGCTTTGTTTCATGTTTGTGCAGCTTGACGTTTTATTCAAACTGCCAGAAAAATTTCAGAGAGACTGCGCAAAGAAAAAACTACCAGTCACTAAATCAACTGCAAGATAACTGTAACAAGCTAAAACCAATGGAGATGCAGATGTGAAGTGCTAATCTCCTCAGAGTGTCTGTCAGAGTCACTGTAAATAGTTTGAGGTCTGTTTTAATAGAGGATGGTATATTACAAACATTGTAACGTCAAAGAAGTACAAAAACAGTTTATTATGCAGTCTTCAAATCTCCAAGTAATATGTCTAAGCTGATTTTTCAGTTGTGATTTGAAAGTAAATAAAATGATTTTTGCATTTCAAATAATGCAGGAGATAATAATAATACATAGGCCTCTTGTATTCAGCCTGGGTTAAAGTGCTGCATCTAAAAAAGGTCAAATGAAACATATTCAGGCATCCTGTATCTTCTAAATAAAAAAAGATTTAAACAGCCACTGTAAATGTCATTGTTGTTTATTACAAATAAATTACCTAATTTATTTCAGATAATGCAGGAGATAATCATAATACAAATGCCTCTTGGATATCTATAATATATGTAATTTTGTACTATGTATGATTAACATTCTATTGAGTAGAACACCTTTTTTACTTTCACCATTTTCATTGTTAAAGGTAATTTGCTCCTTGTCTTGAAAGTGAGGAAGTGGCTCAAAGTCAGCAGCTCAGACAAAAATAGGTAGGAACAGACTTTTCTGGGTGAAGGGGTTTGGAATTAGAACAGTAACGATGCAGGAATATGTTCATATCCATTTTATTTGTCCTTTTCTAAATGGATGTCTGACTCCACCCCCTCATTTAGGGTTTGTTCTTTCAGGAACAAATTGGGAATCTTCAGTCTTCTTCTTCCACATCCTGAACTTCCCCCAGACTGGAAGGACATCAGTGAGTCAACACCAGAACTCTGAGTGGAGATACTGGACCTCAGAGAGCCATAAAAAGAACTACCTCTAGAGCTGGACATGGATCCATACGCTGAGGACCCCAGAGACCACCTTTCTGACAGCTCCTCTTCACTCACTGATGGATTAAGTAAGACAGTAACATTAATGTCGAAATACATTTGAACATTTAATTTAAATTTTTTATTTTCCATCCTAAATTTTATTTAAAATATTTGCACTAAACAAACATACCAAGCTCACAAACAATTGTGTGAGTGGCAACAAAAATGTGAATATGAAACTGCTTGATTTCACTATTCAGAGAAGGTGTTTTTTATTCCCCAGTCATACTTACTATTGGGAGGAAAGTCCATGCTCCTTGCTTTCCTGAGAGGCAGTGAAGGTGTTGATGGAACTCCTATCTCATAATGTCCTCCTCTGTTTCCTGCCACCATCTCCTCTATCTTCTCCAGCAGCTCTGTGACCTGAGTGACATCACCCCTGTTCTCATTGTTGAAGACATGATACCTGTTACTACATTTCTTGATAAGCCTCTGGAGGGCCTCCCCTACACGCTCAATGTGCTGCTCAATGGTTGTATCTCCCAGACAGTCTCCACAGGTGAACAGCACTATAGTGTGATCCCAGACTCTCTCACTGAGAAGACCTTGGTGACCTTCCACTGATTCTCTGAGTTCATCTATAAATATTAAAGTCTATGTATTGTAAACACATGCATATTATTCCTAATGTATTTAATAAAGTCTTATGAGTTTGAGTTCTGACTATGAATGTTTGCTTTATGAATGGATTGTCCAATAGTTTGACATTTTATGCCTTACACTGGGTTATGGACACTGGGTTATAATTTAAACTAATATAAACTTAAAGAGTAAAATTACAATATATACAATATTATTAGACATTTGGTAAAAATCTATATACAGGAACATAAAACTACTGTAAAATGTAGGATTATTTCAATTTTAAACGAAAGTGAGTTTCCAGAAACGTATTATTAAAATAATTGACCTAATGATGATCTTAAAACATATGCATTTTGTGTGATGTATTGGATGTCTGCAAATGTTCCCATGTGTGGAGTCGCTTACAGGAATCGTCTAACATAACATAACACAGACCTGTTAAAGCTAAAATATGTTTCAGGTAATATTTTTCTGTGGACGGAATCTTTTACGGTCAAACTTGTTTTTTCAGCAAAGAATGCATCGCACTTGAACATTCTGCTGGCCCTGTCCAAGGTGCTGAATCTAGAGACCCCTTTGATTACAGACTGGACATTCCGCTTTCTCTGTCCAAGGTGCTGAATCTACATACTTCTTTGATTACTGACTGGACATTCTGCTTTCTCTGTCCAAGGTACTGAATCTAGAGACCTCTTTAATTACAGACTGGACATTCTGCTGACTGTGTCCAAGGTGCTGAATCTACTAGAGACCTCTTTAATTACAGACTGGACATTCTGCTGACTCTCTCCAAGGTGCTGAATCTACTAGAGACCTCTTTAATTACAGACTGGACATTCTGCTGGCTCTCTCCAAGGTGCTGAATCTACTATCCATCCATTAACTTTACCGCTTATCCTGTACAGGGTCACGGGGGGGGGCTGGAGCCTATCCCAGCGGACACAGGGCGAGAGGCGGGGTACACCCTGGACAGGTCGCCAGTCTATCACAGGGCCCTGAATCTACTAGAGACCTCTTTAATTACAGACTGGACATTCTGCTGGCTCTCTCCAAGGTGCTGAATCTACTAGTGACCTCTTTAAATACTGACTGGACATTCCGCTTTCTCTGTCCAAGGTGCTGAATCTAGAGACCTCTTTAATTACTGACTGGACATTCTGCTGACTGTGTCCAAGGTGCTGAATCTACTAGAGACCTCTTTAATTACTGACTGGACATTCTGCTGTCTCTGTCCAAGGTGCTGAATCTAGAGACCTCTTTAATTACAGACTGGACGTTCCTCGTTGCTACTCTCACCTGTGGTCATGAAGGGTGGGTCATGACCGAAAGAACGAGATCGCGGATACAAGCGGCGGAAATGAGTTTCCTCCGGAGGGTGGCTGGCATCTCCCTTAGGGATAGGGTGTGAAGTTCAGCCATTCGTGAGAGACTTGGAGTAGAGCCGCTGCTTCTTTGTGTAGAAAGGAGCCAGTTGAGGTGGTTCGGGCATCTAGTAAGGATGCCACCTGCCCGCCTCCCTAGGGAGGTGTTCCAGGCATGTCCAGCTGGGCGGAGGCCGCGGGGCAGACCTAGGACCAGGTGAAGGGATTATATCTCCACACTGGCCTGGGAACGCCTTGGAATCCCCCAGTCAGAGCTGGTAAATGTGGCCCGGGAAAGGGAAGTTTGGGATGCCCTGCTGGAACTGCTACCTCCGCGACCCGACCCCGGACAAAGCGGATGAAGATGATGATGATGATGGACATTCTGCTGTCTTTGTCCAAGGTACTGAATCCAGAAACCTCTTTAATTACTGACTGGACATTCTGCCCAAGATGATGAATCTAGAGACCTCTTCAGCTACTGAAAAGATGTGCTTATTTAAACACACATGTCTCTCAGATGGTAACTCTGTCTTTCAAGTCATATAATGAATTTGTTCTGTTTGAAATGACCTTACTATAGTGTAAAGTATGCTGTTGTTGCTGCTGATGTTAAACTTGGAAAGGATTTAAAATGGCTGTGATTTGATAATTACTGTAAATGTTGGCTTGATGAGTGTTCCTGCATGGTATCAATATTAGCTCTTCCTTTTAAACAACTTTACTGTATGGATAACTGTGATTTAAAAAAAAGAAAAAGAAAACAATATGCAGAATTAGATGGTTTCTACAATTCTGCAGATACTTGCAGGGATTTTTTAACGGCACAGTCCATTAAAAACTGCTTAGTTTAGTTCACAAGTCTGGGTTTATGTGCTGCATCTAAAAAATATCAAATTAAATGTATTCAAGCATTCTGTATCTTTTAAATGAAAAATATTCAAACAGCCACTGTACATGTCAAAGTTGTACATAACATTTAATGACAAAGTCGTACAAAAATTGTAAAAAGAGAATTTGCTCCTCTTGAAAGTGAGGGAGTGGCTCAAAGTCAGCAGCCCAGACAAAGATATCCAGGTAGGAACAGACTGTTCTGGGTAAAGGGATCCTGAACTTCCTCCAGATAGAAAGGACCTCAGTGAGTCACCAACAGAACTCTGAGTGGAGATTCTGGACCTCCCTGATCCATAAACAGAACTACCAATAGAGCTGGACATGGATCCATACCCTGAGGACCCCATAGACCACCTTTCTGACAGGTCCTCTTCACTCACTGTTGTATAAAGTAAGACAATAACATTTAGGTTAAAATACCATCAAACGTATTATGTAAACAAGTCTAAAATATAAATGATTTGCACGAATATGGCCATTTTCAATCTGATACAATAGCAGAAACAATTTTGAAGGGAAACCCTAAAATTGAACAATAATAATAAAAACTAGATAGGGCTACACTGTAAACAATTTCAGTGAAATTGACAGTGAAATACTGTAAAATCACGCCAGTAAAACAATGTAAATAGATAAACAATGAAGCAGTGTTTAATATATAATAATATGTTGTATAACACTGAAACACAACTGTTTATTTTTAAATAAAATATGTCAAAAGTATCATATGCCGTGGTATAATTGACAGATTACTGTATTTTAAACACAGAAACACTGTTCTACAAAAAGGAATACAATACTGTTAAGATTACAAATGCCATTGTTAGAAAAATGTTCTGTGTCAGTTAGATTTAGTTTTAAACAGAAAGAAACTGTATTACATTTCACAAATTCATATGTTATTCCTTTTAGATAGGAATGTGTATACATACAGTGAAGGTATGTCAATATGAAGGAAAAAGCTGGTGTTGTGTCTTGCTTTACATATAAAGTATTTTCATAGCTTCCCTGATAAAATAACTCATTATAAGTGTAGGTAATAGCCAATGAATTTGTAAACATTGTAATGTGTAATATTCAAATGTTCCTTAAAACCTACAATTTCATTCCTATTTATGTTCCCTGTAGAAGTGTTTGTAGAGGCTTGGAATTATTTAGTAATGTAAAAACAGGCACCCCACAATTTAATTTTTGTTCATTCTTATTTAGATCTTATTTTAACTATAAATATTATTTTGGTTCCATTAGAACTCAAAATGAGTAACTGCTATTCCCTATGCCGGCCACTAGAGGGCGTACGACGCAGCTGATAGAGAGTAGAGCTGTGCACCAGAGGAAGAATAAATCCTCTCGTTGTGAAGTTTACATCAGCTCAACGAGTGTGTTCTCTTTATTCTTTATCACAGGTTGGGGAACACATACAAAAATCAAGTGTATATTACAGTTTTTGTTGGCCTCGAGATGTCACTGATAATACAGTTGCATGTGGTGAGAAGTGAAACGTTTTTGTAGAGATATTTGTGTACTGAGTCAATAAGTGTTGAAGCTAACCTGCTAATGCTAGCGGCTGCGCATTGGAATACAATGTGGAACGAGCAAGTTCCAACCAGCCAATGGTTTAGGAATCTTTTAAGTATTAAACTATTAATCTATGAAACGTTTTCATCCAATATGACATTTACTGGTTGTTTTTGTCACTGAGTAGACATATTTTTGGTTTATTACCAAGCACCATAAAATGCTATTGTTATTCAGTATATTAAATACAGTATATTAAATACAGTAAGTGGCAGCTAATTTGAAGTCATTTGGTTAAAGGTGCCATTTATTTGCAATTCATGATTTGATGAATATAATTTCATGGGTTATAATTAAAATGTAAATATTTGTACGTTATAAATACTGTAATTCATTTCATGTGAAAATGTCAAAGCATAAATATAATTGAAAATGGTTAAAAAGTAGAATGAAAGAGATTGTGTTAAGAATACAATAAGATTTGTAATTGTTCATAATGCCTGATATATTTTTGGTTTATGATGAAAATTGGACATTGAGATAATTACTGGGTGATTGAAGTCTGAAGTCAAGTTGAAAGGAAGAATAAATCCTCTCGTTGTGAAGTTTACATCAGCTCAACGTGTGTGCTCTCTTTATTATTTATCACAGACACATCTGCCCTCTGAGCTGAGCCTTGGAGGAGCAACATGTTCAATCTGCCATGAGAAATACAAGACAATTTTACATAGGGCCTATTAGATAGGACGCGTAGAAAATTATTCCATACATTTATATTGAAATCAATATCTTTAACAGAAGTTGTTATTGCAGTGTTTAGTTGCTTTCACAGTAGAACCTTAGTCAACGGAATGTTTCGAATGTGGTAACGAACGGAGCAACGGTTTACAACCTAGATTACTGTCTCTTAAGTTTCAGGAGGACTGTAACCTGACTGTTCCATATACTTTGGAAGACTGCATTGTTGATAACGAGCGTTAAAACAAAAGAATCTAAGGCTGTTTGATTTACTAGCTTGAATGTATCTCCAACGGTTTTAACAGTAAAATGTGCAGGTTGTTCTATAACGTCGTTCACAGTTTTAATGCTCTTTTTACAGATTTATTCTGGCGTCCTCAGCTGCCAGTTTTTGTCCATACTCCGAAAAAAATATTTTTATGTAATACAGAATAGGTGTGTACCGTTTTGTACAGTTCTCCTTTGGCGTCCTCAGCTGCCGGTTTTTTTTTACCGTACATTTTACCTTAATTTTTTTTTACTGTGATGTGTGCTTGCAGTACTGCTATCACCCTCCAAAGTCCAAACCGAGGTCGTACCCATAGCGCGCTAATGTTAACCCTCATAACAACTACGGTAACCTGGGCGACTTCCGTGAAGTACAATAAGACGTGGTCGCATTCAAACGGTTCTAGGGAAA
The DNA here is from genome assembly GCA_026901105.3 of Galaxias olidus. Lineage (NCBI taxonomy): Eukaryota > Metazoa > Chordata > Actinopteri > Galaxiiformes > Galaxiidae > Galaxias > Galaxias olidus. The sequence goes on along the minus strand of JAPMUY010003061.1, from coordinate 10,264 downwards.
ACGTATAAATTTCATAGCTTAGAAAATAGACAACGTATGATTCACAAGAACCAGGTGAACATTTCCCTGTATTTAAATTGGAAGCGTGATCACAGGTTAGAAAACGGCAATGAATTTGAAATAAACGTTTAGCTAAAGTCGAGACTTGATGTTTACAGTGGATGTCAATGGAGAGCGTGGTCTTGAAACAAATGGACATAACGTCAAAACTATAAACCCCACAGCTTAGGTAATAACACTGTAGGACTCTTAAGAACCAGGGGAACATTTCAATTTAAAATATGTGTATGTTGACTTAAAACGTAATAGTGGTAGCAGTTTAGAGAAGTAGGTCAACATTTTCAAATCACCAACTGCCACACTAGTTCTGAACATTCCACCCATTCATTCCAATGGGAAATATTTTGGCACTAAAAGTTGAATATTGAAAAAACTGTACTACAGAACATTCCAAAAGTAACAGCAACTTAATTGGAATCAATACGCACATTTTGATACATTTCATGTCTATGTAGTGCAAAACGTGGGAGGAGTAGGGGTGGAAAATTTTGCAATAATAATAATAATATAGATGTGAGATCATAGTAGTGTTGCTTACCTAAATAAAGCACACAAAAAATTATTATTAATAAAAATAAAATGAACAGATCTTTTTTGTCTCTGTCTCATTTAACGCCATGCAATGAATGGGTCTCAATAAATCGTATAAAGCAAGAATAGTTTGCAGAAATAGGCCGTTTTCTTCCTATATAAATGCATTTTGAAGTGAAACATTGAGTAAAAATTAAAGCTCAGTATGTAGATGTCTACTAAAAAGTTAATATGAGAATCAGAGATTGTGTTCAGTATTCCCAATGTTATTCTACTGCATGTAACATGACAATAATTCTTACTGTGTGGAGGAAAGTCTTTACTCCTTGATTTCCTGAGAGGCCGTGAAGGTGTTGATGAACCTCCAATCTCATAATGTCCTCCTCTGTTTCCTGCCACCATCTCCTCTATCTTCTCCAGCAGCTCTGTGACCTGAGTGACATCACCCCTGTTCTCATTGTTGAAGACATGATACCTGTTCCCACATTTCTCAACAAGCCTCTGGAGGGCCTCCCCTTCACTCTCAATGTGCTGCTCAATGGTTTTGTCTCCCAGACAGTCTCCACAGGTGAACAGCACTATAGTGTGACCCCAGACTCTCTCACTGAGAAGACCTAGGTGACCTTTCAATGATTCTCTGTATTCATCTATAAATGCTGTGTCCACTCTTATGACCAGGAGGACAGCATGGGGTCCTGGGGGACACAGAGACACACTACAGACAATCTCCTGTTTAACCAGCTCAGTTGTCTCCTCTACAGTATAATTCCTCCACCATCCTGGAGTGTCGACCACAGTGATCTGCCTCCCTGCTACTTCTCCCTGTCTCTTCACACACTGAGCAGTTCTCCCTAACTTAAACTCCTCTCTGTCCAGGATGGTGTTTCCTGATGAACTCTTTCCTGCTGCTTTGTTCCCCAGCATCACAATCCTCAGCTCTGAGAGATGGAGGGAGACATCTGAAAGGAAGAATATATAATTATTACGTTTTTGTTAGTATGTGTTTCTACACTTCATAGTTATGAGAATCACTACAAGGAAAATAACACTACTTTTCAATTTTTTGTTTAAAACAATATTAAATTATTATTATACCTTTTAGTGATCTCAGCATCTTTCTCTGTTTCTTCACCTTCATCAGTCTCTTCTCCCCTCTCTCCTTCTCCATCCTTCTCTTCTCCTCCATCTTGTCCATCATCTTTCTGTCTATCTCATAATGTCCTCCTCTGTTTCCTGCCACCATCTCCTCTATCTTCTCCAGCAGCTCTGTGACCTGAGTGACATCACCCCTGTTCTCATTGTTGAAGACATTATACCTGTTCCCACATTTCTCAACAAGCCTCTGGAGGGCCTCCCCTTCACTCTCAATGTGCTGCTCAATGGTTGTGTCTCCCAGACAGTCTCCACAGGTGAACAGCACTATAGTGTGATCCCAGACTCTCTCACTGAGAAGACCTAGGTGACCTTCCACTGATTTTCTGTATGCATCTATAAATGCTCTGTCCACTCTTATGACCAGGAGGACAGAATGGGGTCCTGGGGGACACAGAGACACACTACAGACAATCTCCTGTTTAACCAGCTCAGATGTCTGCTCTACAGTGTGAAAACTCCTCCATCCTGGAGTGTCGACCACAGTGATCTGCCTCCCTGCTACTTCTCCCTGTCTCTTCACACACTGAGCAGTTCTCCCTAACTTAAACTGCTCTCTGTCCAGGATGCTGTTTCCTGATGAACTCTTTCCTACTAATTTGATTCCCAGCGTCACAATCCTCAGCTCTGAGAGATGGAGGGAGACACCTGAAAAGAAAATAAACGGTTAACCTTGTGGAATTATTATTTTAGATTTTATTTTGCAATTTAAGAAATTATTTTTGTGAAAATCATGATTTGTATCCACTCATTGAAAAGTCACGAAGAGTTGATGACATACCTTTCAGTGACCTCAGTCTCTCTCTCTCCTTCTGCACCTTCATAAGTCTCTCCTCTCCTCTCTCCTTCTCCATCCTTCTCTTCTCCTCCATCTTGTCTATCATCTCTCTGTCTATCTCATAATGTCCTCCTCTGTTTCCTGCCACCATCTCCTCTATCTTCTCCAGCAGCTCTGTGACCTGAGTGACATCACCCCTGTTCTTATTGTTGAAGACATGATACCTGTTCCCACATTTCTCAACAAGCCTCTGGAGGGCCTCACCTTCTCTCTCAATGTGCTGCTCAATGGTTGTGTCTCCCAGACAGTCTCCATTGGTGAACAGCACTATAGTGTGATCCCAGACTCTCTCACTGAGAAGACCTAGGTGACCTTCCACTGATTTCCTGTGTTTGTCTATAAATGCTGTGTCCACTCTTATGACCAGGAGGACAGCATGGGGTCCTGGGGGACACAGAGACACACTACAGACAATCTCTTGTTTAACCAGCTCAGTTGTCTTCTCTACAGTATAATTCCTCCACCATCCTGAAGTGTCGACCACAGTGATCTGCCTCCCTGCTACTTCTCCCTGTCTCTTCACACACTGAGCAGTTCTCCCTAACTTAAACTCCTCTCTGTCCAGGATGGTGTTTCCTGATGAACTCTTTCCAGTTGTTTTGAATCCCAGCATCTCAATCCTCAGCTCTGAGAGATGGAGAGACACACCTAGAAGAGGGAAAAAATTAACTTTAGTTTGTATTAGTGTATATAAGTAAATATAATCACTGTCAGAATAATTAATGAAAATAACATTTTATTATTTACCAACATACTAGTGATCTTAAAATCCCTCTCTGTTTCATCACTCTCTCTTTCCTTCTCTCCTTCTCTTCTCCTCCATCTTGTCTATCATATATCTAATCTTGTTGATCATGTATCTGTTGATCTTGTAACACCGGAGCCCTCTTCTCTACAGTCAGCTCCCTATAACAGCCACCTAGCACCCTCCCTTCTAATATCTCCACTGAAAACCGCTCTGCCTTCCTGAACTTTCACCCCAAATCAACACCATCCACCTACAGGTAATCTCATCTGCCCCTCCATCAGACCTATCCTGGATGGTCCCACCAGCTCTGTCATTCACCAGCTCCCTTTCTGACTTCACCCCAGCATCTGTGATCTTTATCTCTGAGCTCTTCCTAAATCTAAGTCCACTAACTGTCAGCTTGATCCTCTCTCCACACATCAAAGCCCTCCATCAAGACTAAACACCCTCTGGTTCTCTGCCCTTCTCATCGTCTGCCCATCTGACCCTCAGCAACACAATCCTCAGCTCTGAGTAGCTGTTTGCTGTTTTTGTAAAAAAACGTATCCGAATGATAAAAAACTGAAAGGATTGTTTTTGTAGCTTGTTAAATAAAGGTTCTAAACGCACCTGAAGGAGATGCCATCCTCACATCTGTTGTTTCTGATTCAGTCTGCTCCTCTGTGTTGAATTGAGGAAATGCTCAAGATAAAATTCCTTTCAGGACAGAAATAGATGTGATCATGTGACATGTAATGTAATCAGACAGCAATCTTTTTAGTAGATTAAGTACTTCATAATATTATCTATAACTTTCTTATTGTCATTGATTTACAAAAGTATGATTAGGTTTATTTGAGCATTTCAAGACCTTGCTGTTTCCCATCAGCTTACTTACTACTTTAACTGTTTCCTTTTGCTCTGTTTTAGAATTTTACCTTCATATGAATGCATTATAAGATTTATTTATCTTAATAAATTATCATAATAAAAATAATATCCTATTGCTTTTATTCTGAATTTGCTAAATTATCTTATTAGATGTATGAATCTATTCTGTATTAGGATCGGACTTACCTCTCTTTCTTGACAGGTGAACTATATTGAAAATGAAAGCCAGTGTTAACAAGCCCCTCCTACAAACCGGTTATTCCAGCTAGAACAGTGTGTTTGTCAAAACGTTCAAATGCAGGATACAGCAGTATGTTATATGTTCAATGTTAGTCTATACTACATGTTAACTACTGTGGTGTTTAGATTCAGTGTTAGTCTATACAACATGTGAACTACAGGTTCAATGTTAGTCTATACAACATGTTAACTACTGTGGTGTTTGGATTCAGTGTTAGTCTATACAACATGTAAACTACAGGTTCAATGTTAGTCTATTCAACATGTTAATTACTGTGGTGTTTAGATTCAGTGTTAGTCTATACAACATGCTAACTACAGGTTCAATGGTAGTCTATAGAACATGTAAACTACAGGTTCAATGTTAGTCTATTCAACATGTTAACTGCAGGTTCAATGTTAGTCTATACAACATGTTAATTACTGTGGTGTTTAGATTCATTGTTAGTCTATACAACATGTTAGCTACTGGTTCAATGTTAGTCTATACAACATGTTAACTACTGTGGTGTTTAGATTCAGTGTTAGTCTATACAACATGTAAATTACAGGTTCAATGTTAGTCTATACAACATGTTAACTACTGTGGTGCATTAGTTTCAATGTTAGTCTATATAACATGTTAACTACAGGTTCAATGTTAGTCTATACAACATGTTAACTACTGTGGTGTATTAGGTTCAATGTTAGTCTATACAACATGTAAATTACAGGTTCAATGTTAGTCTATACAACATGTTAATTACAGGTTCAATGGTAGTCTTTACAACATGTTAACTACAGGTTCAATGTTAGTCTACACATGTAAACTACTGTGGTGAATTAGGTTCAATGTTAGTCTATACAACATGTAAACTACAGCTTCAATGTTAGTCTATACAACATGTATTCCAGCAATGCTCTTCAAACTGTAACTTTTCACTTTCTTTACCACTTGAACTTCCCTGCACCCAGCACACACGCCATAGCTTACTGCCTCAGCGTCACGTCTTTTGCAGTTGCCTGTATTTCATAAAAATTTACTGTTTTGGAATATTTGGATTTTTGTTTAGAATTTTGAGAAAATGGGTGAAGGTTTCAAGAAATGTGTTTTAGCAGTTGTGAAGAACTGTATTCTGTCTGATACAATTTGTTTGATCACAACATTTGAAACAAGTGTGAATGTGAAGTATTTTGAGTCGTTGTGTTTAAACGATGACATCTGTGTTGAAGTTGTGTTTAACTTTTTACACTACTGTTTACCATTTGGCCACACTAGTGAATCACAGCGAAAATTGTGTAATAGAGTTGTGTTAATTGTTTCTAACTACCTAAACTTGTTTAAGTTTTTGACAAAAGGGAAAATTATTTGACAAATGGGTTTAGGCCACTGATAATTTGGTTCAGAGAATGGGATTTTGTGTTTTAGCAATTGTGAAAAACTCTAATTACAGACTGGACCTTCTGCTGGCTCTCTCCAAGGTGCTGAATCTACTAGAGGCCTCTTTAATTACTGACTGGACATTCTGCTGACTCTGTCCAAGGTGCTGAATCTACTAGAGGCCTCTTTAATTACTGACTGGACATTCTGCTGACTCTGTCCAAGGTGCTGAATCTACTAGAGACCTCTTTATTACTGACTGGACATTCTGCTGACTCTGTCCAAGGTGCTGAATCTACTAGTGACCTCTTTAATTACTGACTGGACATTCTGCTGACTCTGTCCAAGGTGCTGAATCTACTAGAGACCTCTTTATTACTGACTGGACATTCTGCTGACTCTGTCCAAGGTGCTGAATCTGCAGACAGATTTGTTTGGGTGCGCCAGATGTGTCTCCCTGCAGGTGAATCTGTTTGAAATCAGAATTTGTCATTCATGTTTGTGCTATTTTTGGGGTAGAGCATTAAATAAACAGAAATAAAAATGTAAAGCAATCAGTATCTTTACTATTGTGTGGGACTTTGTTAGATTAAAGCAGGGGACTAATGTTGAAAAGAGAACCACACCATATGGTTATGTTGGTATGTATTTCATTATTTGTTTATTATGTATGTAGCTGGTGGAATACTTACACACAGATTGAAAATAAGAATGTATGTTAGGCATAGAGGATAATCATAAGAGAACAAGTACAGGCAATGTTGGGCCAGCTTAATGGTCTTGATTACGAAAAGGCACGTGTGTGTATTAGTTGTTTGTTAGTTAGGACCATGAAAGTTAGCAAGCAGCTTCCAGTAGGCTGACGCATTGAACGGTTTCTGTTTCAGGTGAGCATTGTCCGACAAATGTGTATGCATATAAGACTAACAATGTAAACATGTTTACACACCTGAAGCGATTTTTCCAGTAGGCTGACACATTGAATGGTTTCTGTTTCAGAATAAACTACTTAAAAAGCGACGCATGTCTGGACTTCACGTTTATTGTCCAAGTGTTGCAACAATGGCATTAATATGATGTATTTTTCCTTCAGTTGCTCTAGGAACAAAAGATCATAGGTCACCTTGATGACATAATTGGTGCTGAGTGCCTATAGCAAGTAGTCAGCACATGAAGCCTTGAGTTAAAACAAATGTTCCAACCACGTTGTTTGTGGCACTCCATATAAAGCTAGCGAACAAAACACTCACTTCCTGACTCGTTATCCTGAGAACGTGCTAGTTACCAACACGTCAACCATTTTATACACCCCACGTCCGTGTTGTCACCTAGGTGACCTTCCACTGATTCAATGTGTTTATCTGTAAAGCTGTGTCCACTCTTATGACCAGGAGGACAGCATGGGGTCCTGGGGGACACAGAGACACACTACAGACAATCTCCTGTTTAACCAGCTCAGTTGTCTTCTCTACATTATAATTCATCCACCATCCTGGAGTGTCGACCACAGTGATCTGCCTCCCTGCTACTTCTCCCTGTCTCTTCACACACTGATCAGTTCTACCTAACTTAAACTCCTCTCTGTCCAGGATGGTGTTTCCTGATAAACTCTTTCCCGCTCTTTTGTACCCCCAGCATCACAATCCTCAGGTCTGACTATCATCCAATTACACTGCCTCTCTGTTCAATACCACATTCACTTCAAAACCCTCCTGTTCACCTTCAACGCCCTCCATAATGTGGCCTCCACATACACGTATATCTGACCTCCTTCAGGACAATACCCCTTCTCGCTCTCTGCGCTCCTCATTGGCTGACCTTCTGACCATCCCTCCCTCACTCCTCAGCTCCATGGTTACTAAGGCTTTCAGCTGCTCTGCAACTCCCTCCCCCCACTGATTTAACAGTCTGACACTTTATCATCTTTCAAGTCACAACTAAAAACTAATTTGTTCAGCAGTATTTTCACTAATGTTCCATTGTGGTTTCTTACTCTACGCCCTATTTTGTAATGTTACTTTGCTGCTTTCGATATAAAAAACTTTAATGATAAAAACTCAAATAATTGTTTTTGTAGCTTGTTAATTGAACACACCTGAATGAGACGCCATCCTCACATCTGTTGATTCTGATTCAGTCTGCTCCTTTGTTTTGAATTGAGGAAATATTTAAGATAGAATTCCTTCCAGGACAGAAATAGACATTGTGACTTAATGTAATCAGACAGATTTGGAAAGCAATTTCTTTTCGTATAACTACTTCAAAATATTATCCAAGTTTTCTTACAATTATTGACTTACAAAAGCATGAGTATGATTTTTTAGAGCTTGATTATGTTTCCCATCAATTTGCTTCATAACTGTTTGCTTTTGCTTTTTTGTAACATTTTCCCTTCATGTAAATGCATAAAACGATTGATTTATCTTTGTAATCATAACTTAATGCTATATTTGTCCAGAGTTTGCTGAACTAACTTCTTTAGATTTATGAACCAATTCTGTATGAGGATAGGACTTACCTCTCTTCACCTCAAGAGAACTATAGTGAAAATGGATACCAGTGTGTATTGCCCCCTCCTACAAACCGGTTACGTTACTGTCAGGAACATTCCAGCCATCAGTGTGTTTGCCAATCTAAAACTGAATCAAAACACAGAGAAATGAGATCATCAACATACTGTAATGTGTTTTATAGGTTAATTAGTGTCAACATACTACATGTTATGGATACAGTATTAGTCTATACAACATGTCAGCATAATGCAGTGTATTATAGATACAGTATTAGTCTATACAACATGTCAGCATAATGCAGTGTATTATAGATACAGTATTAGTCTACACAACATGTCAGCATACTGTTTTGTATGTTATAGGTACAGTACTAGTCCTTAAAACATGTCAACATAATGTATTGTGCAGGTTTAGTGGCAGTCCAACATGTTAACACACTGTAGTTTATTCTGCGTTCAGTGGTCTATTGTACATATTTATTCTACACGCTGAAGGCTACAGTGCTGATACTTTTTTCTGCATCCACTATTTAATGAGTTTCTGCATTAGTAGTCTATACTATGTGTCTATTGTCCTCCATACAACATTCTGTGCAGTGTTAACTAAACTAAACTATTAAACAGCTGGAGAAAAAGACTAGATGAGATTCCTCCTCAGAATGGAAGCTGCAGCCATGTCACTATGTAACGACAGTGAGGCCCCAGAACTATAAACAGGGTGCATCACTTTATCTACCTGACCCCCAATGTAAGGAGTGTATTATATATGATATAACTATAAACAGGGTGCATCACTTTATCTACCTGACCCCCAATGTAAGAAGTGTATTATATTATATATGATATAACTATAAACAGGGTACATCACTTTATCTACCTTACCCCTAATGTAAGGAGTGTATTATAGATTATATAACTATAAAAAGGGTACATCACTTCATCTATCTTACCCCCAATGTAAGGAGTGTATTATAGATGATATATATATATATGCACCCATGGAGCCCACAGGCTGTGTGTGACAAACTTGCTTGGCAGCCACTAACTCAAAACATGGAACATTTTATTGTATTACTAGTTCCTAGAGAGATAGTTTAGTCGGACAAACTAATCCGTCTTAAACATTAAATATTGAAATAAATTAAATACATTCCATTGAATGTATATATACAAGTCATGCTGCCATGGGTGAGTTTGTAAATTATTTTGAAGCTCCCTGGGACACATCTGGGACAGTAAACATGCAAAGACACATTTATTTGTAGAGCACATTTCCTACACATAGATGAAGGGGGGTGGGGCAAATACTGGCAGGCTTCCTGGTTAATGTGATAACCTAAGTGTTGAAATGCTGGTAAGTAGGAAGAGTGCATGTTTTCCGGTTCACCACTTGGAGGCTCATCTGGATAATATGTCAACATTCAACGAGGACACAATCTTTTTCAATTTAAGAAACAATTTATTTACAATAAAATATATTTACTCTTTCATAGATATTTACAATTACATTTGTGTCAATCATAAAACATGACAAACAAACCCAAACAATTATTTATAACAGCAGAGTAAGTACACGATATTCACTAGAACAGAATTCCCTGAATGAAAATACCTGGTTATAACAATGGACAACATGTTACTTATTCAACGGAGTGATAATCTCCTCACTGCAGTCTGGAGAGCAGGAGGTTCACTGTTACATACTGACTGCTACCGGGGACAGACATGCCAGGACAGGTGAGTCACACTGCAGGTAAATGTGTTTTAAACTTTGTTTAATAGTTTGTTCCTGTTGGAACATCTGTTGTGAAACATGCACAAATCTATTCAATACAAAAAGAAAAAAAAAGAAATAAAGAAAATATTAAATTCTAAACACTATTTTGTCATCCAACTACATCTGTCAATAGGTCCATTAAAGTGTGGAGTGTAGAGGAGAACATTGTTTTACTT
>JAPMUY010003060.1:0-24599 GCA_026901105.3 Galaxias olidus | reverse complement strand
TTTTGGCCTATTAGTGTCAACTATCACATCCTAAACACTGAAAAAGAAGGGGGCAAACCACATGTAAAAATAAAGAACAAGCATGTGACTTTTTACTCGAACTCGATGCCACACACACACACACACACACACGCGGCCTTAACAGCCTTGTTAAGCTGGGGAGCCTAAGCTGGTGTGTGGGAGGTGATTGGCTGTTTGTAATACTCTGCAGCTAGACACAGATGGTCCAATGGCTGTGATTGTACAGAACGACTCCAGGAGGGAGTTAATCCCAATACAAAGGCTGGGGCGGAGCTCACCCCAGTCTGAGGGGAGCTCCTCGGCCTGCCTCGTTAGGCTCCAGCAGGGTAGACGACTCCTCCATCAGGTTAGGGTCCTCCATCTAAAAAAAACGGAATCACATCAACAACAATTGCTTAAGAGGCCATTCTTAGGATGAGCTGACTTTGCATCTTTAAAAGTTGGACGGATGCAGTGTCCTGAAGTGCAAATCAACACACGCAGAGCCGAAGCTTGTACAAATGATTGCCAGAAGCTTAATGTTTTACCTCTATTCAATCACATAAGGACTTCTAAAGACGGTTATAACATCGTAAGTTAGCCCACGCCTGCTTGTACGAGCAGCGGAGCGCAATAGATTAAGGTCAAAAGTACAGGGACAGGCTTGGTTGGTTAGTCCTTTTACTCATAGTATTTCTAACGTGGACGAGTTAAAGAAACTTGAGTACCTGGTATAACTCGTCTGGGATGTTCAAACAATAACGAACACATGCATAACAATATTCAATAATTACAAATTACGTTTTTGTCAGTAGCTCGGGTTTGAATTACACAAATAATTTTTTTACCTATATTAAACCCGGAAAATTCACATTGAGATTAAACACTTTTTTTAAGCGATACCTGGTCATATAGAGGAAGAAAATAATACATAAAAAATGTTGTGTGCTGTGCCTTTAATATGGCAGCCAGAGAAGTCTGAGGTGACGAGTGGGTTGTTGACGAGTGTGGCCTACCTCATCAAAGAACTGCTGAGTGCGGCGCAGGATGTGCTTGAGCTCCGTCAGCTCCAGGAAGTTCTTTTTTAGCGCCTCTTGGTTGGTGTTGATCTCTTTCAGTTCATTCTCAAGCTTCTCAAAAGTAGCCTGGGGCAGGGAAAAGACAGTTTGTCAGACGGTCGGAGAGCACGTTGTTAAAGCTCTCTGAAAACTGTGTAAGGCCCAGGGGGCGCGGCCAATAAGCCATAGTCACCTCTAGGTCAATCATGTCCCTGGGGAAGGGGACCTCAGGGTTCTCCCCAGTGTCCACCAAGGGGATGTTGGCCTTCTTGATCTCCTTCTCCACAAACCCTGTATGAGAGATTGTAGGCGGTTTAGGTCTGAGACAGACGCGCTGGGTCACGGATAGGATAGCTTCTTTATAGTTCACACTCACTTAGCTTGCGGTCCATCTCCTCACATCGGCGAACTTCATTGACAAATTTGCGCTGGAACACGTTCACATCAGGATTTAACTGTAAAGGCAAATAGGAAATTTAAACATATGCTTAAACACATCATTGGCTTTAATATTGCTAAGCAGTATGCCAAAACAGCAATTACAGTGTTGCCTGCATATTCTAACAACAAACAAAAGTGAGAATCTGTGATGGAAAATGAACAGTCTTATGAAGTAGCCTTGCAAATTTACATACAAAGAGTATGCAAAGCATGGGATTCTTTGCAACAGAATAAACAGTTACTCCCATTGTTTTGGCCTGGTTAAGATGCCATTTTGAGGAATGTCATGGGTGAGTTTTCCCATGCTCGATGTGATAGCTCAGCTGTGTGCACATGATTCACTTGGCGCACAAGGTATGCAACTGCTCTGCTATCAGACTAATCGGAATCTGTAACTTAGGCTACAGGTCTGTCAGCAAAACACCATGGATGTTTTTTTTAAGACTTCCGTGTTTTTTTTTTTCATGGAAAGGAGGTATACTAAAACATAAAGAGGGTTTACAAATCGCAAAACAGATAAAAAAAATTACTCACATCACGAAATTGCACCATCCCAATCTCTCCCAGTTCACTGACACAGCAATAGGCAGCCTCCGATTGGAGGAAGAGCTGGGCCAGGGTCATCTCCTCGCTTCTGAACAGCTCCCCCATGATTGTGTAGGGTGCACCCGCTCAACTTGTAGATAAGGGGGTTCACCTCTAGGACAGATACATTTAATTAGTTAGTGAGCTAAGCGAGTTAGTTACTCTCACTGAAAGAGGACCAACGAGTACAATTGAATTGGAGATAGGTCGCAAATACTAATATAGTCCATAAAACAAGTCTACTACTTTTCGTTCTCAATCTAATACTTTGCATCCTGCGACGGTTCCTCACACCCCATAGCGAGAATTTGGGTTAGTATGGATCAAGGAAACTAATGAAGTGACCTGTGTCAAGTGTGATAGTTTACACTAGTGTGAGCAGCCGCCGGAAATTCTGACAGCTTTCCCGCATGATGATCCCATGATTATTGTCACTAGCTAGGAAAAAAGGGGCATCACTGACATGATACATTACTAGCCAATTTCATACCAGTTGAGCCAACAACAAGCTAATATTGTCAGATGGATAGTAGGTTACAACGTTCACAGCTGCAACGTTTTGTTGATATCTAGCTAGATTTACAAAAATAAAACACCACCAAGAAATGTTAGCCATCTTTTTCAAACTAGCCAACCCTCTACCTGATACATTTTCACAATGTAGTTATATGCTACCGACAAGTGCCACCAACTAACGACAACTAATATTAGGGATGTGCCAATTTAATTTAGATAATTTACCTGTCCAATGTCCTATAGCTAGCTAACAATTTAACGTTAATTTATTGGAAGCCAGGTAACGTTAGCTAAGCAATTAGCATACGCTAACATATCAGCTGTGGCGATAGTAATTCAGCAAACGTTGGCTAGCTGGGCTTCAATTGTAACTATACCAAAGCTAATGTATACGTCTTTATCTAAATAGTAGCGTTACATCTATTTAATATCTTACTGTTTCGTTGACAACGCTAGCTAATAGTGTTACTCCACTTGCTTCGCCTGGTTCGGTCTCTCCTTTTTCTGTGCACGCTACAGCTGATCAGCCTTCAAAAGCTACCAGCCAAGTTGACTGGCTACTGCTGCTCACATGACAGAAACCTTTGGCATTGGCATCGATGCATGTCATCCAATAATATATTTTCAATAAGGAGTTTTAAAATTGCTACTTAGACAATTGCAATAGTCTAGTACTACTTATGTTGCGAAGGTTAACAATTGTGCATATGTCCAGTTTCAAAAGTGATGAGAGGTAGGTGGTTTGATAAAATTATATAATTTGTTTTCTCTATTACTTTATTTTAAATTGACCTAGCCACAATTTGTGACCATCACTGTATTTGTAGGCGGTCAACTGCAGACAAGTTAACTTGTCTAGTTAAGCTATTCGTAAAATTAAAGCTATAATAATACATTTAATTGCTATAATAAATTCGTTTTTGTTTTAGTGGTGGGTGCTCGTGAAGAAATAATGCCACCTCTTGGAAATCTAGGGAAACGTTTAGGCTACAAGTAGGCGCCCTATGCGTTAACACTGGTTTTGCGTCCAGCACGCTTGGATCCCCAAATAATATTTCTGTTCTTGGGTCACCTACTCTGTACTTTCTTTCGCATTCATACAAGTATCTTAATTCACCCTCCATTAAATGTTTTGTCATTTCTGTTTTCCAAAAGTTTCCAGTAAGCTGAGTACAGTAATAGAAAAACAGAGGGGCTGACAGTGCAAGAATGACTGGACAGTTAATCGTATCCTTACATTAGTATGTTGTTGCTATTCCTGCTTCCATAGTCTGGGGGGTGTGCTGCTTTGTTACCAGAGGTGGAGTCTGGGTCTTTGAGTTTTTGCAGCCTTGGCTTGGGGTGGGAAATGGGTGGAGCCTTAGAAGCAAGGGGAGCAAGAGGGCGTAGGAAAGAAAAAAGTTTGACTGGGTGGGAGCGCAGTCATTTGAGTCAGGGAACACATGCCTCAGCTGTGAGAGGCTTCACTCCCGTTGGCTGGCCAGCATCCCAAGACAGACGCAGACAGAGTGAAAACGGCTACGAGTCAGAGACAGAGACAGAGGGAGAGAGAAAGTCAAAGTAGATTAGAAAGTGTGACAAGGAAAGTAGGAAAGAAAAGTGGAAGAGAAAGTTGTTTTATTCCTAAGAAGAATAAAATACTAGGAATAGCTTTCAGACAGAGTGGCCACTGGTAGGTTGTTTGAAAGCGGTGTATTTTTATCCCGAGTGAGCGTGCGAGCAGTGTGTTTTTGGACTTGACAGCCATGGCGGAATCAGGAGTGAAGCTGGAGCAGGTGTCCCTGACAGAGGTGTCTTATGAGGATGAAGAGGAAGTGGCCCTGATGGCTGCAGCCGTGGCGCCGGCCACCGACGACGACGACCCCGCCGAGGAGGGGGACCTGGTGCTGTCCACGGGCTCGGGGGCCAAGACCGAGGCACAGGTCAACGGCGTCATGGTCCTCACCCTGCTGGACAAGATCATCGGCGTGGTGGACCAGATCCAGCAGACCCAGAACGGGCTAGAGGCGCGGCAGCAGGACATGGAAAAGTCCGTGATGGGCATCCAGGGGGAGCTGACCAAGCTGTCGAAGAGCCACACCACCACAGCCAACACTGTCAACAAGATGCTGGACAAGGTGCGCAAGGTCAGCGTCAATGTGAAGACGGTGCGCACCAACCTGGAGAAGCAGGCAGGCCAGATCAAGAGGCTGGAGAGCAATGAGAACGAGTTGCTGAAGAGACGCAACTTCAAAGTCCTAATCTACCAGGTGAGCGAGTGGAGATTGATAAACCCCCTCTTTATTTAGATTTTTTCATATATTTCTTTTTTTTACAGTCCTAAAGATAAAAAAATAAAAATAAAACGTTAATAAAATGTATACCTTGTAGTGTAGTATAGTTTAAGCCTAATCTTGCTCTATCTCAAGGATGGAATAGGAAGTCCCAAGGGATGTTACTTTCTTTGCATGCATACTTTCAACTTGTGTCATGAGAAACCGCCCTCCAGGTCTTCTGTAGGGCTTACTGCATTCCCCATGTTGCACAGGAAAGTTGGGAGGACGTGAGAAATGCACCCAAAGTGTTTTTGTAACGTCAGAGCAACCTTCTGATATCCTGTCACCATAGTGACCCGCTCCTAGCATTAGGGCGTGACTTGACCCTCAAGTATTTTTGACTTTGTAGTGCAAATTAGAAGAGATATGAGCATTTGCATTTTCCACAGTGTAAGGCTTGTCGGTTAGAACCGAGTTTAAAAAAGTAGCTGGTTCATTTGCAGAAAATGTATATTCAGTTATTCATAATTCTCACGGTTGAGCGATTTAGGTGTGCCAGATAATTTTATATGAGTAATTTGAAACAATTTTACGGTCATATTCTTTTTGGCGATAGGCTTAATCCTTTTACAGAGGCATAGCGTTGATAGTATTAGGAATGCGAGGTGACCCCCTTGACAGCGACACCTCTGTCCAGGAAGGGTCCCCCAGCATCACTCATGGCACTCCACAAAGTAGTAGGTGGATAGTGACCTTTCCCAATCTACAATATTGCACGATTCACCAATGCTGCTATATAAAGCCGTAGGCCCCGGGGGGACCTATAAAAAAGGATGGGGCTTCTAAAGACAGAGGGGCCGGTTTCCAGGAGGCAGACCAACGCCCTACGATAGTGGGCGGAGCGGACAGATAGTTGGCACTCTGTGTGTGGTGTAAGATGAAGACTTGGCTTTTATTTTATTCTGGAGGGCGGGGCTCCGCCGCCAATTCATCATGTCCTATCTACCAATATAAACAAATAACCGGGTATGAATATAGAATCGCTGAGGCACTGCTATTCTCATCGCACGGAAAGGGTAGGCTCTACGCGACAGTGCTATAGTAAGAGACCGCACAGTAACAGGCTTGGCTAGAGCATGCACCTCAATGCTGGCCAAGAACATGATTACAATATGGGGAAATCGTTGAACTTTATTTCAATTTTTCTGCGTTTGCCATAGTTTATCGATCAGTCTCCTGGTCATCGTGGGGGCTTCACTGTCTTTTTGAGCGGACTGAGCTCACTTTGAAAGTTTCACGTGCTCTGCCTGCTGTAAACTTTGAAGCAAAGCCACGATTCGACAGCCATTCGGTTTGCCAGTCCCACCGTGTTGCACTGCCCTCACTTCTTGCGAATAAATAGTCCCAGTGTAACATGGCCATTGTGCTGGCAGCCGAGGCCAATGGGGGGAGGGTAGGGGAGCACACCAATCTCTCCACACAACCACCCTGTATCTGAGACTCTGCGAGGCAGTCTTTTTTTAGCATGGCGTGCTGTAATGTCGAGCTAATAGCTTTCAGCTTGCAGACCTGCTTGAGATGGTCCGACTGGGTTTTTTGATCTTACTTGTGCCGTGCACGAGAAAAAATTCAAACCTACCCTCCCAAACAAGATGTCACCTTTTATGCTGTGTGTTTTTTTAAATCAGTTACTCTCAATTGGAACACCCCAAGTTAGAATCACGTTCAACCTGGGTGCCGAAACAGGAGGCTTGGAACAGATGGCAGCTTTCATTTTGCATATTCGTTCAATTGTGGTCTTGCAAACCTGTGGTTGACTTAGTTAGACTGACCCACCCCCCATTCACCCCCAATAGCAGAGAACAGACGGCGTCTGAGTGTTTAGAGCTGGCCGAAGTTGTCAGTGGATTCTGGATTTGCGAGTACGATATTATTTTCAGATACCTCTCCATGAATGTCCACTGAGGGAGCAGGTTACACTATTGGCATTTAGCAGGAGTCCAATCAGAGACTCGGGGGGCTTCATAAATTAACAGGCTAAAGCAGTTGCCCCCTGCTGTTTGACACGTTCCCAGGGCCGCTACACCTTGATTCACCCATTTGTCTGTGTGTGTTTTTGTTGTGTGTGTGTGTGTGTGTGTGTGTGTGTGTGTGTGTGTGTGTGTGTGTGTGTGTGTGTGTGTGTGTGTGTGTGTGTGTGTGTGTGTGTGTGTGTGTAAACCTGTGTCGGTGTGTATGCGCTTGTGTGCACGCCCTTTGCAGGCATCAGAGTATCTGAGGAAAGCGTGGTTACGCTACAGCTTTAGGCTCCCGTGCACACGTTTCCTCCGTCCTTCCTCCCCAGGATCCAGCCTTAATCAAGTTTCAACAAAGTCAAACGAATTCCAGTGGTATTATGCACCGTTTCTGAAATTCCTCAGGCATCCGTTGTTGCTCGGTCAACATGTTTCTTCATCAACGCTATTTAACCGAGACCAAGCCCTGTCGCCATCACTTTAAACCACTTTCCATTGCATTATTTGGTAATATTTTAACTGTCTGCTATTACTGTCTAAACTATGAGCCCCACCCCCCTCCCCCCATGTCTCTTTGACTTCCCGGCAGTCGTACGGACTGTCACTTCCATGTTGCCGTAGCTGCGTTTTGACTCTATTTATTGCCAGCAGCATCAGGGTGTCAGGTTAAACGACACTCAGAGATCTGGGCCAGGGAGTAATAGCAAATCAACACAGGCTCCCAACCCTTCCCACTGTCTGCCCGGGCCTGTTGTGTCTAGGTGCTTCCCTGTCTGTATATGCTGAAAACGCCTTAACCTGCTGTGTGTGTGTGTGTGTGCGTGCAGGTGTGTGCGTGCGTGCGTGTGTGCGCGTGTGTCTGCTTGTTAAAGAGTGATTGAGACGCAGAGATAGTGTCAGCGAAACGGGTGGCGGTCCAAGGCCAACCATTGCGTTATGGTTTTGTGCAGCTCAGGATAGAAAGGGAGGGAGTGAAAGTGTGTTTGCGTTGTCTCAGGTTACCAAATGGCAAGTGAGGGTTACGGTAACGGAGACGGAACACTTCCGCGGGGGTCAGCGTCGAGGTATGCTGCCCACCTGTGCTACCGTTTGTACGATAGGTGTGTGAGCGCTCGCTGGTGTCGGCTTTAAGGTTGCAGGTTTCTTTCTCTCATGTTACTATGTCTCTTCCGGCTTGGAATAGCCACATTCTTCCGTATTGCCTAAGGGAAATACTCTTGACAGGGATGCTTTATAATTAAACCTGGATTGACATCAGCGCACGCACCGTGCGACAGCAGGGCGTGGCAGGCAGGGGGAAGCGTCTCCTGTTCGCCAAGCACAACCCCTCTCCGACTCGGAGTGAGTCGAGGAAGTTTTCACGTGAACTTAACCACCCCTGTGAAGCTAACCTGTGCAGCGACACCCATTTTGAGTATGCGGAGGTTGTTTAATGGGGAAGCACGGTTCACTTTCACTGAGCACACTATCTTTGTGGCTTGGATTACGAGTCCCTGTAAACCACCGTAATGGTTCACCTCCATATTTTGAGACAGCTCTCTGGAGCGCCACAGTGGTGCTGTGTGTGTCGTGTTCTTGGGTGGTCTCTTTATTGGGAAGGGCGGTGGGATTCTAACGTTAACAACCTCTCTTGGGGGGTCTTCAAAGCAGCTGTGGGTGTCCCAGCTCCCTCTGTCGTCACCTCTCCCTGGAGTCGGCATACAGCGCGGGGGAACCAGGTGGACATCGTCCTGTTCTCTATCTATCCATCCGTCCGTCCGCCCACTTTGTCTCAGCCTCGGAGCCTCCGTGGTGAAGGTGTGAGGCTGACACAGAACACTCGCGGCCCTCTCCCAGGCCTGCGGTATCGGTTACTGGAACTCGGTATCAGGAACTTGCGTTGTTTCACTGTACGTCCAAAGGCGCCAGAGACCACTCCGGCGCGCCCAGCGTTTTTGAAGCGACTGCGTCCCTCTTGGCAGCCCTTATCCCAATGGTGTTGGGTGGCACTGGTTAATTAGGTCTGTCTAGTTTGGCCCGGAGTCAGGGACAGCGACAGCCATGTGGCAGACCCGAGAGGACGTTCAAAGTCTTGTTTACTTCCCGCTCCCCTACGCCCAACGACAAGGCCGCAGACCAATCGTAGCCCCAGACCCGGCCTCGGCCCCAGCCCTAGACCTGGTCGTAGCTCCAGCCTCAGACCTGGTCTTAGCTCCAGCCCCAGACCTGGTCTATGCTCCAGCCTCAGACCTGGTCTCAGCTCCAGGCCTAGACCTAGTCTCAGCTCCAGCCCCAGACCTGGTTTTAGCTCCAGCCTCAGACCTGGTCTTACCTCCAGTCCCAGACCTGGTCTCAGTCCAGGCCTAGTAGAGCCCACACCTCTGACCTAGTACCGGCGGTCCAGCTACGTGGATTTAGCCCGGCCTTTTGCCCACTACATCCGTCCATTCCTAGCAGGCGTTTTCTCTCAGACACACTTGAGAAAGGCCTGTCATGTGAGGGGCATTACAAAGTGCTCCTACAGTTTCCCAAAGGACGTGGAGAGCAGAGAGTGAAGTGCAGGGGCAGACTGCGTACCAATTTAGCCCTCTGATTCATCCCTTCGGCATCCAACATCCCTCTCCGTTTCTCTCTCTCTCTCTCTCTCTCTCTCTCTCTCTCTCTCTCTCTCTCTCTCTCTCTCCCTGTCTGTCTCTCTCTCTCCTACTCCTTTACACACTATATTCTCCGGCCAACTATACTCCCCGGTTCTACTCCCTGCTCCTCCGCTGCTCTTTCCAAATCTCACGTATTGGCTCTCGGCACTGCACAACTCCCCCCTCCCCCCACCCCCCCACCCCCCCTTCTCTTGCTCTCTCACCCACTTGCTCCATACCGTCTGTACCCTTCCTCCCACCTCCCTTCGTGGCATTCCCTCCCCTTCATCTGCTGGAGCTAGTGGAGAGATGTCTGCCAGGCTCTACATTTCACTGTTGCGTGTCAGCTCTTCTGTCGAGAACTGCCACAGAGATCCAATACCAGGCTGTGTGTGTGTGTGTGTGTGTATGTGTGTGTGTGTGTGTGTGTGTGTGTGTGTGTGTGTGTGTGTGTGTGTGTGTGTGTGTGTGTGTGTGTGTGTGTGTGTGTGTGTGTGTGTGTGTGTGAATAGTCGGCTAACTGTCCCTCTGATGGTTCACATTTGTGAATTAGTCCCTGCCATGGTGTTATGTTGGAGAGCATTCAAAGGATCCATTTGAAACTGTGTGTGGACGCAGTTTTGTTCCCCTTGAAACTATTTAATTTTCCTAGCCCATCTCCACCATCCTATGCTGTGGTATTTGTCATACTGCCACACATTTCCAGCAAGATGTCCGTCATCCTCCTCTAGGAAAACCTTACTCGTGCGTCTCTTTCCGAGTTATTTCCCCCAGGCGTCCTGAATCCAAACCATATGGGTCGTAATCCCGGTTCCTGCTGCCCTCTCCTCTGCCTCTCGGGGCTCGGCGGACACGCCGGGCCCAGCTCCGCGGAGCGCTGGCTTCACGACGACCAGCAGTACCCCGTGCTCAGAACTCGCCGCTCCCTTCATCTCCCCTGGCTCCGGGAGGAGTTCATAGCGGGACACCGCTCAGCAATGATTTACTGCCCTTCGTTCTTTTCATTAAAGGAAGATCTGCTGCTCGTGTTTGCTTGGATAGGTAAGAGGAGCTCGGGGCACCGAGCCCTGGCTGGAGAACGCTCCCTTCCCTGCCTTTGATCCGCTGCTTGCGTAAGAGGGCCCTCCTTGCTCTTATCGGCGTGGTTCTGCTTTAAAAACAGGAGGCGGCCGCTCCCTTTGGTTTTTGGGGGGCTCGGCGTGTCCGCCCGGTGGGTTCCTATTGTACCGATAAGATGAGAAACAGAGAGGTGGGACGACAGGACCTCGTTGAGTGACGAGGCCGAGTAGGTGTGTGAGTTTAGGTACCCGGTTCAGGTCCAACGTCCCCTCCCACACTTTACAGTGGTGTCAGATGTCAGATCTGCTGTAAAGTGTGCCTGTGTGTGCCCGGGTGGGCAGCGTTATTCTAGCTGCTACTCCGTCACTGCCAGTTTGATCTATGGAGCAGGAAAAAGGATCCCGGCTATTCCTGAGACCGAAGGCCATCCATGGACCTCCGACACCACACGCATATGTATATTACATTGGAACTACCGTAGTAATAGACATATATGCCTACGTGTTTGTTAAGGACTTAAGCTCCTATGCAGTGCCAGTCACTGGTGGGGGCTGGATGTAAGCAGGGTTTGCGTGCCACCACTGTTTTTATGGAAGCCAAAGAGTGGCCCAGAGTGGAAACAGACTGACTCCTTGCTGTTGTGTCGTCTCGCTCTGCAACACAGGCCTGTTTGTTTCCCTCCACTCATCAGCTCCGCCTGCTCCCCTGAGATGACCCTGACTGGGATAACCTCACTGCAAGACCCCCAGAATGCTCCTGATCCTGCTACTAGTGTGTGTGTGTGTGTGTGTGCGTGTGCGTGTGTGTGTGTGTGTAGGCTGTATGTGTCGGAATGCATTTTTGAATGTGCACCATTGTCGAAACGCAGCGCTCCTAAGACCAGGTGTGGCCCAGTCCTCTGTGGAGCGGTGGTGTGTGGCTCCGTGGAATGATCGGTTCCAGGCTCCTGACGTCTGCGCCGGGGCTTCGCCACCCCCCAAGGTCTCCCTGGCCCATCTCTGGGGCCCACAGCAGCGGACGGGGCCCACCAGGTGGGGGACAGATCAGGTCCCCCCCCCCCCCATTCATCCGGATAGCTGGAGTTCCTGTGCCAGGCTCTTGGACGCACGGCCGCTATTTGTTCCCATACCACATCCCGGTTGGTGGGAGTACTCTCCCCGCGCTGTTCACTCCAGCGGTTGTAAGCCCGCCCTCCCCAAGGCGAAACTCATCGTTTGTTCACCAAATCTTTCCAGTTGAAATGATGAAATGAAATGTGGCCTGGATTATAAATACTCCCGCTGCGGTGGAATGGAATGGCGGAGTGCTCCGTTTCACGTTGAGCCTCCACTTAGCTATCATCAGCAAAGGTTACGATTATTTGTGTGTTTTATGCGTGTCCGCATGTGTACATAATATCTGTGTTTTGATGCGCGTTCCTGAGTTCTGTCTGCTTGGGTCTGCACGCAACACTATCCGGCAGACGAATACGAGTTGAAGGCACACAGAAAGCCTTTTCAACTGTTGGGCCCTAAATTACAACCGACATACAGGTTATTGTCAAGCAGATGTTCTATGTCATGGGCCTATGTGCCAACTCTATTTAGTGGGCTCCAAAGCCAAGCCCTCCATGTCACAGAGGCTATAGGCAATGTTGGCTGGCTTGTGGCATTCCCCCGGCCCTGGATAGCGGGGCTGTGTTTTCCTGGCAGAGGCCCGTGAGGCACCGTGAGTTACAGCCTGTCAGGAGAGGTTTAGCCAGACCGCCAGGCACTGGTGAATGACTCCTTCTTGTTGCTAGCCAACCCCGTGATCACCCAGGAAACAGTCTCAAGAGGGAATTTTCGTTTACACAGCTAAGACCGTGAAAATGGCTTCGGAGAACGAATCGTAGCTTCAAGCTTTGTCTCTCCCAACAGTTCATCCATATTAATATAAATCATAGCCGATAACTTTTTCCCAACCCCCATAGAGAGGGGGTAAGGGTTTCAATAGGAGACTGAATCTATGACATGTTTTGCTCTTAACGTGATAGCTGAAGTTATGAGGTTAGAGCTAATGGTTTTTCCATGCGCTTTCCATTAGCCGAGAGGGTCGCGATGAACAATGGATCCCGAAACGGCCCAAGGCCTGATGGAAGATTAAACAAAAGCAGCATACCGACCGAGCGGGACGGACCCAAAACAAAGGCAGAGAGTGAGTCACGTCTCACTTTTTCCAGCAGCCACATCCCCCGGCTTCCCTGCCTCACAATGGCCGTGGTCCGAGGGAGAAGGGGAGGGGGGCCAGGAGTGCAGGATGGATGGTGTCTCAACTCCTCGGGTGTTATTTCACAGGGAGGAGAGCTCATTAGTCGACAGCCTTTCAGTTTTCTGATAGCCCCCATTCCGATAAGACTACTGGAAATATGTCGTGTTGGCCGGGGTTTATTATATCAAGGGGGGTGGAGGTGGAGAGTTTAATAGAGAGGTCTGTAATAGTTCAATCAACTGCATTGGTAATGCAAACTGTTATTGTATGGCTGACTTTGTAATAGCGCAGATCAGTGATGGCTGAGTAAGATTAACCGAATCCTATGTATTTGGTCCTAACCAGAGCCCCTCAGTGCTTCTCTTGTTCAAATAAATCCCTGTGATGTGAGTGATACGTTTCCAGTAACCGCAGCCTGATTCAACACACATGGAAAGTGGTACCTCTGTGCCGTTCTGGCATAAGCACGACAGGTTTCGCCATCCGTCACTATGTCCAGACGTAGTGCACGTTGAATAATCAGGGAGAGCACATGTTACATGTGTGTGTGTGTGGGGGGGGCCTCGTGTGGAAATGTAAACGTTCCGTGCCTGACGGTGCCGTGCTGGCAGAGCGGGGCTATCCCGGGATTCCTCTGATTTGACTCACCGAGGGCCGCGAAACAGGAAGGCTGAGCCCTGGAAAAGGGATATCCCAGACTCCTACGCTATGTGTGAAAGGAACAAATCATCCTGACAGAAAAAAAAGGCCTGGGAACTCCCTTTCCTGCGGCGCGCGAACCTACACATCACGGCGCCATCGCCATGGCAACCGGTCCGGGGCACACAGCGGGGGGGCCTCTGTGAACTGAAGAGGAACCGGAGGAAAACCTGAGGTCCGTGTGCCAAAGCCAACAACAAGTTACATTCCCGTCTGGCCAGTTGTGTAGCCATGTGATCTGGACCGGATAGGGGATTTTCCTTCTTTTTATTTTTTGGGTGATAATATGAAACAGAATTGCCATTGTGCCCGTATTTCAGTCACAAGGTTTTCCCTAACCGCCCGAGGAAACACACAGCCGAATCTCATGCACTGCTTAGGGTGTCAGTCATGAGAGTGCGTAAGACACGGCATTATAGGATGAAGGAGCTATGAGAGGAAAACGAAGAGGCCAGCCAAGGTGCTTGGAACTCAGCCCGAATCTTTTAGCGGCCTTGGTCAGACAAGTGTCTATGTGTCTATGCAGGACCGTAGCAGTCACTTACCCTAAACCCTCCACTTGGTTCCCGTGCCGGCTCTCTACCTCCTACCCCCTCCTTCTGTCCCAGAGGCCCAGCAGGGTCAGTGACATCAGTCATTGTGATAGCTGTGTGCAGCACAGCTGCATGGGCCGGACAGGACGAGACAGCTGCGGCTTTTGTGATTCACCAGCCTATCATCACACTGCCTCCGGAGGGTTGGCGTGTGTTTATACGTGCCTGTGTCTGTGTATGTATGTGTCTGCCTGCTCTCTTCTCTGTATGCATGGCTCGTTAGTGTCGGCAGTCAGTGGCAAGGGATAGCAGAGCCCTATGGATGGGTGCCTAGTGGAATATATCTACGTCCTACTGTACCACTAGTCCCCCTTTCACCAGCTGGACCACTATTCTCGTGCAAGGTGTCCCAAATAAATCAAAGCATGCTCAAGGTAGTGTTAGAGTGTGTGAATGTTTGTTGACCCGCATATTTTGTGAAAAAGACTGATATGCCATCAAAAAGGTAAAACATTGATTTAACCCCTCCTATTCAGAATGGAATCCTTTCCACAGAAAGACAAATGCCGAAAGGCGTTTAAGTGAGCAATTTCAATTTGGTTGTTTGCTTCATCTCCTGTGGTAACAGCAGTTTTGGTATGTGACGTGCATGTAATCAAATACTCATTGAAGCCATTTATCTAGACTGCAGAGTCACAAGATTATGAGCCACACACCATTTTGATATGTTAATGTTGTTTGGTTCTGGCATCATGAGACCAAAGGGAAAAGGGAGGACTTGAGGACTCAGAAAGAGAGAGAGAGAGGCAGAGAGAAAGAGAGATAGAGAGGGAGGGAGGGAGGGCGAGAGAGGGAGGAAGGGAGAGGGAGAGACGCCTCGGTGACGTTAGTCAAACTCGCTGCGGTCTCTGTGCAGTGCTTGTTTGCTCCGTTTTCCATGGCAACCGTGTGTGGCTCAACGGATCCCCAGTGCCGGTGAGTCAGAGAGAACACTCGGCCTCAGAGAACATTCAGACCACCTAAAGGCACTGGACGTCCTATACCTCCCGTCTCCCGACAGCAGCGCCAAGATGGTTTTTCATCTCCGGCCTGTCTAGTTCTCTCTTATCAAGTGTTATCTCTCTCTCTCTCTCTCTCTCTCTCTCTCTCTCTCTCTCTCTCTCTCTCAGTGGGACTGTGTTGTGTACTCTGCCCCTTTGCCCCCTGGGCTGGGTTACATTCACAGTGCCCCCTGGGCGTAGGGGGCTCCCTTAGAGACTGCAGTGCTTGTGAGCACAGACAGTTATTGGCTGGTCTGGGTGAACACGGTACACACACACACGCATACAGACACGCATCGCTCAAAGACACACACACACACACACACACACACGTAGACCCGCAAGCCAGCAGCCGCTGAGCGCTCTCCATCTGGCAGCTTTTCCATGAGCTATGATCCAGGCCATGCTCCAGAAAGAAAGAGACATGACCAAACAGAGCTCCCTCTCTGTGAAGACACACACTCTCTCAAGCTCTCTTTCTTCCAGAGCACACACACACACACACACACACACACACACCCCGCACACACACACAGAGCAAACTTTTCCACAGCTGGGGCAGGGGCGGAGGGAAGGGAAGGGAAGGGAAGGCAGCACAGGGACACTAATGGAGTTTCCATCCCCCCTCCCCTCCGTGCACCCCCTCTCTTATTGTCCCGTCCAGTGTCCGTTAATCAAGCGTGGAAACACTTGTCACATTGTTGACGGTTCCCCTCTTGCGCGATCGCAATCAGCCAGCGGCCACGGCACTGCAGCAGAGGATGTGGGTGCCCCGCCATAGCCGGCTTGGACCAAAGTGTCGTTTCCTGTCTTTGTATGACTTCAGACGTTCCCAGCATACCTGGGGGCTGCACTGTTTCCATTGGCTGCCGCCACTTCCTGCTCCAGGCCAGTGATTGTTGCTCCGTAGTGCAGGCTAGGTGAAGGTGTGTTCCCAGTCCCAGTCTGACGGCGTGGAAAGAACGCTGTGTGTGGGCTCAACATGGCGCGTGCTCCACCCTTTGTTTTTGCATTTCGTATTTATTTGACTTCCATTCAGCATTGTGCTGAGAGGGGCGGAGGCGCCCACCGTCTCTGTGACGTCACCCCACAATAGAGTCCATGTTACGGCCCTCCCCCCACGGGTCACGTGACGTGGGAGGGCTGCGGGCGTTGACGGATTGGTCGGGTTCCCTTTTTGACAGTGACGCAGATTGGAGCGAGGACATTTGTAAGAGGGCTGACGGTCGACGCTCCTGTTCACTCGAGGGTCACGCTCAGCGGCGTCCAGGGAGATCCGGCAGTTGGTTGGGCCACTGTGGTTTTCACGCTGGGCGGAACCGCCGCCGCAGAGGCTGACTCCCCCGGCCTTATTTGTCAGGCTGAACATCAGGGAGCTGGGGACTTCATGGTGCCGCGGGGGGTTGCTATGGCGACGGCCCTCAATGTTTATCCGCTGCCCTGCAGAGAGGAGGGGGAGGGGGAGCAGAAAGCTACAGTGGACGGTAGCCAGGGAATGGTGGTTGGAATCCAGAGAGAGGGAAAGGCGAGCCCAAAATAAACACCCAGAGCGCAGGGTGACTGGGCCCAGTCCACACATACAGCACCAGATAAGGAAGCAGGGTCCATTTCACGATAGGCTCTCCTGGCACCAGTGTGTTATGGGAAGAGGGATAAAAGTCAGGGATACTTGGCTTTATGACTGCTTGGGGAGAAACGCAGAGGATTTCAAAGTTGACGCTAATTTAAGCCTTTTAGTTAAACAACTCAAAACGTTCAGCTTCTGGTCACGTACGGGCACACGCGCGCGCACACAAACACGGCATTTCTTCTCTATAATCAGTGCAAAGGCGAGCCCTCGCTCTCCGCCCCTGTTCAGTGTGTTGGGTCGATGGAAGGCATTGCCCGCGCTGGAGCCAAAGTTCTGGCCCGCTTTTTCAATCACATGCAGCAAAAGAATGGTGTCGGGGACCACACGACGCCTAGATTAAGACGGGGCCAAAACGAAATGCCCCCCCTAAGTGAACAGACACGACAGAGGGCAGATGCCCCCCCGGAGAGAGTGCATGGAGATGAGAAAGAACAAGGAGGGATCTAATTCGAGGTGGCAGCGAGGCGGAGCGGAGAGACACGGGGGCGGGGATTGATTACGCTTCAAATGAGAAGGGACGTCCAAGGCACATTACCAGCCAGATTGCATTAGCTGGGAATGATTGGAAAGTCAACCTCTACTCTGAAAGTCTGATTACGGGGGGAGAGTTTATCGTTGCTTTGTGTTTCACGGCGCCCCCCCACCCGGTGAATCGACTCGATGTGCGACCTAATTGGGACAAAGAGATGCAGATCTCGATTGCCCAGCGTTTCAATTGGTTTCTAATGAGCCCATCCCCTGTTGGCCAATCAGCCTCTCTGTCTGTGTCCAGTCAAACGAACATTAGATTATCACTCTTCGGGGATTCATTAGGTGGGGTAGATGGCAGAGGAGAGCTCGATATAAAATGGAGGACGATGCAAGATGTAACTCCTTGTCTTTTCCCGTGACCTCCTAAACCCACGCCACCCCCAAACCCAAAGGAGATAAACGCCGATGTTACCCCGCAGATCCCAGATCAATCACTCGCATGTACAAAAAAACACAGAGACCCGCAGAGATCAGAGAACATCCCACGCCGAGACGCCCCTGTTCCCGGACTCCCTGCTGCTGCTCTCTTTCTGCCTGCTACTCCAGCAGGAGATCGGAAGACCAGCACCGTGTCCGCCAAAAGATCTGCCCAGCGCGCGCGTACGACAGTGCTCCCCGTGCCAGGAGGAGCTGAGAGAACATCGTAATAACGTCAGGCGCGGTTCCTGTTTACAGCGGCTGGGTTTCACAGTAGGCCACTGGGACACGGTCTCCTGTAGGAGAGAAGGGGAAGGTGACTCAGCCACTGTGGAAAGTGTTGTGCCTGTTTTCCAGTGTAACTTGGCGTGCGAAGTGCGAGAGTGGAGAAAGAGGAGGCAAAGAAACGGTGGAGTTGGGATTTCGGAGAATGCCGCGAGTGGAGGGAGACGGGGCGGTGGAACAGGGTGGGGCGACGAGTAACACCAGCAGAGACACACACCACTTTGTGGTGCAAAGCTCTCCGTAGCTCCAAGACCTCTGCCCTGGGAGCAGCACAAGGCATTAGGAGGGGATAAAATTCCTCGCATAGCGCTCTTCCTCCCTCTCTGGCCAGTTAGTAGCGCACTGACAACATTCTTGTAACCTGGTGGAAACACCATTGTTAAGGTGTTGAGTGAGTGGCAGCTGCCACCGTAGCAGCTGTCAAGACGAGCCAGAACAGATGGCAATATTGGCTCCTTAATTAGTCTTAAAAAACTGTCTCTGCTCAGCACAAGAATGTGCTGTTTAGAGCCTTGAGGAGACGTTCTTTCGACCAGGGTTGCTACTACTTGTTTTTTCCACTAGGTGGAAGTAAAACACTGCGACACGAACGGTACCAGCGGTTTTGCAATGTTCACCACTCTGGGATGAAACGTTGATTGGAGTCTCAGAAGCAGGGTGTTATTCCACAGTATAGCCTAAACCAAAGACAGGCTGCCTTCATCCTAAAGACTGAGAAGTAATGTATGATTGTATGAATTGAATGAGTGTCATACACCTGTCTACAAACAAAGCACTAGTGCATTTTCCACCCGGTTTTCCATGTCTAACTCAGATGCATATTATCAAAGATGTAATCGTGTGACTGCTGAAACCTTTCAGTTCCGCAGATCCTTGCACTCAGATTGAAACTGACATTCTGTCACCATGTGTTGTCTAAACCGCCCATTGTTGCACATTCACAACCCCCCTATGCATTTTGTGATGACAACATAAAAAGGCCTACGGTATCTGATAAAGAAAATTCTTAAGATGAGTTGTCACAAAGTTTGTTTGCGTGTGTGTGTGTAGAACAATAAGAGCGATAGCAAAAAGCTGTGTTTTTGTCTGGTTGGAACAACATTCAGGTTTCAAGATTAGTGTTTAAGCTCTATACGTTGGGCCCTCTTTGAAGCTTAGGATAGTGTTACTATTGATTTTAGCATCACTATTCAACCACATTTCCAACACCTTGCAACTTCTCATAGTGAAGCTTTCTCAGTGAACCATGTTGCAGCATTCAATAGCTGTAAAGATTAAACACGGCCATGTTTTTATTAATGTATATAATATGGCTGTTGCAGAACAGAAATAAAATATTTTGCAAATTGAACTTGAATTTCCAAATTAATTATGTCATCTTTATTGTTGACCATTGTTTTCCGTTATCAATGTATAGTTTTGTATGATTATATTAAGTTAATTTCCTCTATGAACAATGTCAAATCAATAGTTTCAGTACAGACGCTCAAGGAGGTAAACCTCTTTTCACATAACTTTAAACAGGATATTATTATTGCAGACTTCATTTCCGTGGAGACCACAGCATGTTGAAAGTTCGTCCGTCACAAAAACACATCTAAAACACATTTTCAAACAATTTGCCCACTGGCTGTGTTTGCCCCATCTGACCTCTTCCGTTCTCTCCTTTACGCAGGAGGAGAGCAAGATTGCCAAAGTGTCCAAGGCCTTCAAGTCAGCAGACAAGGAGGTGGAAGTTGAGACTGCCGAGGGAGACTTGGAGAAGATCCCTGAGGAGGAGGGCGAGAAGGTCCACACTGGCCTTTCCTCAGACGAGGAAGTGGAAATCGAGGAGATCATCGAAGAGTCCCGGGCCGAGCGAATCAAACGCTCCAGCAAGCAGCGCGTAGACACCATCAAAAAGGCCTTCTCCAAAGAGAAGATGGAGAAGACCAAGCTCAAGACCAAGGAGAACCTGGAGAAGACCAAGCAGCGAACCCGAGAGAACCTGGAAAAGACCCGGCAGAGAACCAAAGAGAACCTGGAAAAGACCAAGCACAACCTGGAGAAGAAGATGGGCAAGCTGAGCACCCGCATGACCCCCAACCAGGAGCGCAAGGACAAGCTCAACACCTCCAAGGAGAAGCTGAAGAAGTCCCTGACTCCGGATCACACCACCTACGCCCGCTCCAAGACGGCCGTGTACCGCGTGCCTCCGTTCACCTTCCACGTGAAGAAGATCCGAGACGGAGAGGAGGAGGTGGTTCACAGCACCGAGATGGTGGAGGTGTCCGAGACCGGGGGCCTGCCCAAGGAAGACGTCCCCGAAGAGGACGGCGTGGGCTACCACGTGGAGGTGGAGGAGGATGAGGGGGAGCTGGAGAGCGTAGACAGCCAAGACATGGCTGCTCTCCTGGAGGTGGCTGAGGACTCTCAGCTGGTCATGGTGGAGTCAGGCCACCGCCTCAAGAAGAGGGGCAGCGAGTAGATCACGCCAGCTACTCATGGCTGGGAATGCTAGAAAGATGTGATTTGAGAGAGATAGAGATAGAGAGAGAGTATTGATGGAGAGTGATTTAGAGAGAGAAAGAGTGATTTTTAGGACAACGATATAACATTATTATAGGGACTGTCTGGACATGTTCAAGATCTATTAAATTTCTTTTTTTTTCATATCAAACAGGGATGACAATTACTGTAATAGTTGCTCATTTTTATCGTAGACGAAACAAAAAGATACAAATTTAAACACAGGCTTTAATTCTTTTTTTTTCTCTCTTTCTTTTCTTGGCTTTTAGTTTTTCAGTGAATGACTGTTCGTCGTTCATTAAAGGTCCTAGAGGGTTCAGCCTAGGATATTGCTTGTTCATGTATTTTCTTTTTGTTCTTAAAATGGAATGACCACAGTGCCAAAGGTATAAATAGTATTTCACTATTGTATTTTTAAGTACAATAATTGCTATGTACTGAAATGTTCTAGTTGGGTGTGTGCACTCTGAAGCTTGTTTCATTTTGGATGGTTATTGATGTGATGTGCATTTCATGCCAAACAAATCAATGATGGAAGGACATAGTGTAGACATACATTTTGTCCAACTAAGACAGTGTTAATGTGCAGTAGAAGAGAGAAAGGGCCACATCTCAAGCTTGTGTATTTCCCTTCGCTTGACGAGTTTAAAAATCTGTGTAGGTCATTTACAAGTCTTTAATCAGATTTGTATCAGTACACACAACTCTCTACTGCCACTGTGGGTTCACGTCGCACCAATGTGTCATGTCAAGTTTCTAACCTATTAAAGGCAGAGATGTAGACAATAATATGTCTTATTTAATCTTAATGAAATCAGTGGGATGAGCAGTTTAAAACCTAATCCCTTGAAATTATTGATGTGTTTAAAGGTATGTCCCAAACTGACAGAAGATTATGGCATATAAAGAATAAGACTAAATAATTGAAGCCATGGTTATATTTGCCCAGTGATGATATGATAAGAAAAAAGGGAAAGGGCAAGGTAAATATCAGTATTGACTGAACTATTATATATTTTAGTTTTTTTTGATGCATTGTTCTTTTTTCAAAGCTGTACTATATTATGAAAAACCATGATTGCTTTTCATTTAGTTATCAGTTTAAACAACTTGTGTGTTGCTGGCTTGTGTGGGGGGTTGTGGATGATGTCGATCATTACATTTCCATTTCAAGTCAATACATAGTCGGAGATCTGCCCGAGATCCAAATGCCATTTAAAAATTAACCTGCGCCATTGATGTTTCTTCACTGTGCTTATATAACACTAGCAATGTTTTTAAAATTGTATTCGATCACATTGTAACATGTTTGATATATTTCACCTGAAAATACACATTATATTGTATCCACATTATTCACATTCTGTCACTTTGTGTTGCAGCTGCAGAAATTGCCCTCCCAAATGTATGAGACACATAGAGTGTAACCATGGTCACACAACGTTATAGTTCCACTACTGCACACTCTTACAGTCCACTATCATTTCTACACTACTTAGACGAGGAAAGGACAAGACCTGTCCAAAACCCCTTGAGTATCAGAAACAAATGACAGCTTAATGAGAGTACAGGTGACACATACAAATATGAAATATAATTACAGAGTGCTGTTGAATTTAGGTGCCAGAGTCAGGGAATGTAAATGTGTGGCTATCCTACCATTTACACTTATTTTGAAGCCTGACTGTTTATATAGGGATGTGGACATTAAAAGTTAAATCTGAATATATTTAGTGGAATTATGGAACATGGAATGTTTTATGTAAAAAATGGCAACAGAACAAATAAAAAAACTAAGAAGTATTAGGATTATGTACTGTAAATATTTTTGCCTGAAAATAGTATATATAACGGAAGGCTGAAAGCAAGTCTTGGCTTCTCTTGGTCTTATACTGAAACATCAACTGGAGACAGGAAAGATCAAGAACAGAAGCCACAAAGCACACAATAAGGCGTAGCAGGATGATGGTTAACAATAGGCTTCCCCTTTCTCCCTCGAGCCCACCGTGTCCGACCTTGATGGAACATTGGCCAGGAGGGCCATCTCTTTGGAACGCTGTTAGTATAATCAATGGGGTAGGGAATCTAATTAAAGAGAGTGCCTGCTCAAAGCAGAGAATCGAGAGGGACATGGCATAGGGAGTAAGGAGAAGAGATAGTACTTGCTCCGTTTATGTGTCTTTATGATGTTGAATAAAGTGGGAAATTAGACGATTGATTGCAAGAAGTCACAAGATAACTACTTGCCAATGATCATTTATAGTGTTTTATAATGTTCTAACATTCAAACTAGATATCAGGTTAGAAAGAAACATTTATCCCTTTTTTTCAGTGATTACTTTTTAAAATATAAGCCATACCCACAGCTGGCATGGTAACAATGTAGATTTTATTACGTTCTCTTTCAAGTGAAAAGAGGACATATCCTCACCACAGACCAAGAAAACCTCTTACTGGTTGAGCACAATCAATGAAACCTCACAGGTAAATAGAAAACTGAGACAGACTGTTTCTCAATAATAAATTCGGTGTTCAAAAATATTGCTTCTTCTGTGTGGATTTCAAGGACTATATTTGCCTAACCACTTATATATCAATAAAAGCTATTTTATTCACTCCTGTTTTGTCTTATTTTTTTCAAACATCTGGTCAGAACATTTCCACTGTTATCATGGTGCAAAATATTTGGAATCTTTATCAGACACGCCAAAACACATCCCTTAACTTTCAACTGAACCTATATCTGGATCAACTGATGAATGGAAATTAAATAGTCACCGTTGTTATGTATCCAAGTAATAATTTTGTATTTGAGTAAACTATATGATATAATAATTGAGTAAATAAAAGTTTTCTTTAAATTTCTGTTTTCTGACAATATGACGCAACCCTTTTTCAAAAAAAAATATATATATATATATATTTAAATAAAGGGTTGCGCATTATTTGCTTGGCCAGAGTAATCATACTTATTATGCATAGGCGATTTACAATTTCATAATAAAGTAAGAAATTTCAAAGCAGTTCACTTTCAGTCTAAACTTCTGATGACGTACAGACTGCCAGTAACTCAGATGACTTCCAGCCTGGCTATTCCGTTAAAAGCCTCTTCCTCCCGATAAAAGGCACTGATTGTAAGGTGCATTCTCTCCATTCGGAGGGAGTATGTTTTAGATAGAACAGCCCTGGTTTAGACACGACAAGTGCCACCTCCCTTAGCCTTTAAATCCCACCCCCAGGCAAAATACGATGCAATGATTGGGTCAAATTTTTTATCCTATTGCTACTGCTTAATTTTTACGTCAATCAAATTCGTTAGTAAGCTTGTTTGTCTGACCGTCAATTTCTGGTGGGTGGAAATCGTATCGTATCGAGTTTCATATGATAGTCTTGAGCGTACGGGAAATAACGCAACTTTGTTTCTTTCTACTTTTTCTATATTGTTTTTCGTTGGTCTGCGTGGCTTTCTCCAAGACAGCTCTGTTGAAGTTTC
This sequence comes from Galaxias olidus, assembly GCA_026901105.3. Taxonomy (NCBI): domain Eukaryota; kingdom Metazoa; phylum Chordata; class Actinopteri; order Galaxiiformes; family Galaxiidae; genus Galaxias; species Galaxias olidus. The sequence goes on along the minus strand of JAPMUY010003060.1, from coordinate 690 downwards.
AAGACGGATATATTGTGACTGTAGATACAAATTTTGCGACCCGACTTTTCTGAGTTGAAGCAGGTAAGAGGGGCAAAAACCTTACAGCAGCCTATCTAGCTATTTCTTTAGCTTGTTGAGCTTGTCCTCTGATGGTATAAAATCGCGTCTCTACCCGATGGTACCCTGCACGTTCTTGTTAGCTTTGCCAGCTACATCTGCATCAATGTATCCACATTGTTTAATCCAGCCCGAGCTAACGTTTACGTTACACGTCTTGTTTTAACATAACGTTTTCTTGGCCTTGGCCTATTTACATTGTGATCAATATTTATGTGTATGCACTTCATCTCATTACATATTGAATAAAGTGCTTTGTCAGAGGTTTTTTCCTTCAGGCAGCCCATCTTGGCCTGTCACACCTACTTCGTTGGGTTGTTGTCATACTATACAAGAGGTAGTTGTGTAGCCGTTTGCTTGTTCTAAGATTGTGCCATTGTGGTAATCTTTTTATTTACATAATGAAAAGTAAATTTCCCCCTATTCCATTCTACTGGCTTAGGTTTCTTCAAAGTGTCTTGAGGCTAATACTTTTTTATGTTAGGTCTAATAATTTCATAATGGTTTCAATGCCTAATGGAAGAAAATATTATTATAAGAAAGTTATATTGTGTTGCTTCACTTTACCTGTGAAATGTGTAATCTAGGTGC
>JAPMUY010003059.1:0-24975 GCA_026901105.3 Galaxias olidus | reverse complement strand
CACCTATTATCTTGCCACAGTGTTTTCAACGAAAAAACGTTTGGGAATGACAGAAACGGAGGCAGAAGTCCGGGAGGCACCGGTCCAGTAACGGGAATGTTCTCGATCCGTCTCTAACTACAAAGAGAGATGCGTTTGATGACACATACAAAGAAAAAGAAGGTCCCAAGCCTCCAAGGACAATCGTATGGAAAAATCTTATATTGATGTGTTTATTACACATAGGGGCATTTTACGGCGTTCTGCTTATCCCATCAGCTTCCCCTTTGACCTTGGTGTGGTGTAAGTATTTCAAACTAGTAATTCTGTATTATGTTCATATTGTTGAAGGGTTCCTTTGGGATTCATGTATTCGTTTATTAATTTAAAATGCGTATTGCTTCAATGGCGTAGTAGAATTCAACACGGGGGTGGTGGTGCCATTTGTAGACCTGTTGTGATAGAGGCTTCTGTGCAAATGCAGCGTAGTCAGCCCACTTCCGCCCACTTCCGTACCTTTCTAAATCCAGCAATTGGTTGATAGATGCCTGCTCTTCCCTGGTCCCCAATTACAGGGTACAGTGAAATGTTTTAATTTAAAAAGTACTCGGCTACCTGGGGATCGTTATCATTATTGAGATTCCTTATCATTATATTTGTATGTCTGATTCAAATGATAGATACAAATCGCTAGAAATATAGCACAGTTTGATAGAGACATTACAATGTGTAGTAAACATTCTAGTGCAGAGCCAGAAGAAGGACACTTGAACAAAATACCAAATATTCAATATATAGGCTACATATAATGTATTTCCACAAATGTGAACCTTACTACCATATTCTCTTCAAAACTATAGGCATTGTTGGTAGTAACTTATATTAAAATCTATGTTCATTATTAATATTTATTATTATTATTATTATTATTATTATTATTATTATTATTATTATTAATAATAATAATAATAATAATAATAATAATAATAATAATACTTATTTTTCACCATGTTTGTTCACTTACGATTAGATAAGTGCTGCCATAGGGACAAGCTTAAAAAGTACTGAGGTAGGGGAACGGCAAAAAGACGTGTTTGATAACTATAGTTCTTGAAAATTGTGTTAAAGAGGTAAGGTGTTCTTGTATTTGTAATGTAATTTTGAATTTAGAATATTGAGCCCAATTTGATGTTTGTTTGTCTGTTTTTTTCTCCCTCCACAGCTCTATTTTGCTTTTTAATTAGTGCATTAGGAGTGACTGCAGGAGCTCATAGACTCTGGAGTCACAGATCTTACAAGGCCTCATTACCTCTAAGAATCTTTCTTGCAACTGCCAACTCAATGGCATTTCAGGTAGTTCCACTCTAGAAGATGATATTTAAACTATTTTGTCTGTAGGGTACAGTATAACTCTGTGTGCGCCGTATGTAATATATGTCTTGTTTTTAATCTACAGAATGATATATTTGAGTGGGCTCGAGACCATAGAGTTCACCATAAATATTCAGAGACTGATGCCGATCCTCACAATGCTTTGCGAGGCTTTTTCTTTTCCCATATCGGTTGGCTGTTGGTTCGCAAACACCCTGACGTCATTGAAAAAGGACGTAAACTGGAGCTTACTGACCTGAAGGCTGACAAAGTTGTAATGTTTCAAAGGAAGTACGTATTAATACATGGCTATTTGTTAATCTCAGCAGAGTTGCTTGACCTGTCTTGTTTTGCTATTCTGCTTTGCTTGTGATGTATAACACAAAGTGTGTATTTGGTTTGTGCTTTTCAACATAGGTATTACAAGCTCTCTGTGTTGCTCATGTGCTTCTTCGTTCCAATGTTTGTGCCTTGGTACCTGTGGGGAGAGTCCCTGTGGGTCAGCTACTTCGTTCCCTCTCTGCTGAGGTACACCATGGTCCTGAACGCTACCTGGTTGGTGAACAGCGCAGCTCACAAATGGGGAAACAGGCCTTATGACCAAAAGATCAACCCCAGAGAGAACTCATTTGTCACTTTCAGTGCCATAGGTATGAATAATAAATGTAATTTGGTTTACCATTGATGGTCATTGACACTGTCTCAATCCCTCGATAGAGTTGACTCTTTGTGATGACATAAATTTGTGTGGCTCATTTCCACCAAGCACTAGGTAACTGGTTGGTTTGGGTCAAAGCGGAACGGAACGGATATTTTCGCGTTTCCTCTGGCAAAAGTTGTTGATGGTACGGTAGATAACCGTTCCGTTCCATCTTGCTTTTCACTACCCTTCTGTTGAGGTTCCTAGCACACAGACCCGGTACCTAAAGGTGCAGATAGAAATACTGCAAACCGTTGATTGGTCAACAGAATTGTCACCTTGCGTGGCAAAGGACTCTCCTCGTCGACATTTTCCAAACTCTCGTTTATTTCAACGGTATTTTGCCTTGCTGCCTTTAACCTTTTATAAACAAAGCTTTTCTCCTTGTTGTAATAAACATCCACATACCAAGAAGAAAGACCACAAAAGATTCAATGTTATCCATTGCCATGTGATGTTCCTGATGTGTTTACTCTTTCATGTTGAGTACTATCGCTACGTCTCAAATTGCATACTACTACTTTTTTCTTTTAGTAGGTACTTCAGCTGCACTTGCAAAGTATGTACTGTTGCATGCATTTTTGGCATACTGCATTTGACATAGGCCTACTATGTTTGGGACATACTAAATCTTTTTTTTGCTTACGATATAGTATAGTAGTATGGTTATTGAGACGCAGTGAATGTCACGATAGTTACATCGCTATGAACCCCGCGTTGAACCCCTACATTTTAGGGTACACATTTGCGGTGGAAACGCAACACAGATCTAGTGTAACCGTTCCGAAACCTAGCGACCTTTCCCGACCCGATCCGTTACCTACTGTTCGGTGGAAGTGAGCCATTAGTTATCATACTGTTGCTGTAGTCATGAATTCAAGTAGAACACAGGTGACCAACAAAAGGGCTATTATTTTTTCTCCTTTTTCTTACAGGTGAAGGATTTCATAACTATCACCACACTTTCCCTTACGATTACGCAACAAGTGAGTTTGGCTGCAATTTAAACCTGACCACCTGTTTTATTGACCTAATGTGTTCCCTGGGCCTGGCAAAGGATTGCAAGAAAGTGTCCCATGAGATAATCAAGGCTCGAATACAGCGCACAGGAGATGGAAGCCAAAGAACTTGCTGAGTTTTTAAAAAACCAACTGTACAAATCTATTGCAGTGTAATTCTGGGAAGTGCTTTTATATTGTAGAGCTATAACCACAGCCACATACATTCTTCGACTGCTATACATCTTTTGTATTCGTCTTCTAAATAATATATGTAAGCTTTAAAAAGATAATTCTTTCTGTTGTTTGCACTTGCAAAAAAATAAAAAAATTCAAGGTGGTAAAAATCCATTATTTGCCAAAGCTACCTGTGAAGCCATTGATCATGCTTGGGTTATTTTACTCTTAATTTGAAAGAGACCATTTTGATACACTTATTTATACAATCAATCAAGCTTTAGAACCTCATATAAAAATGCAACAGCTCAATCTTAGTGGAGAAGTATATTAAACCTTTGTGCCACCCATTTGTTCACATTAGCCGCACTATACATTTCTGTTGTTTTTCTTATAAGGGACATGAAAATAATTTGGAAGTGTTCACCTTTTATTCTTATTCAACATTGTTACAGTTTACAGTAAAACAGTGTTAACGTGCTGTAAGTGAACTGATTAAACCGTTCTATTTGCTCTACCTAATTATGAGATTTACCTATGAAAACATGGAAATGATAACAGTAAGTGTCCTGAAAGAAACTGACAATTTTTACATTGATGAGGGGAAAGGAGGAGAATGCTTTTCTTGAATGCCAACTGAATGACTTTACTTGCTAAACCAATGAACTATTTAATAGGGATTATATTTTATTGAAAAAAAGTATGTATTCAAACAGAATACCCTTAAAATATGTGGTAGTTTTAACCATCCACATCACTGGATTGTTATCTTAATATCATGGCAGATTAATGGAACCACATTTACTGTACAGATTAACTGTTCCATTTTCATTATTAAGCATGCAAAATTGCATTATTTTCTTGCTATTTGGTGATGAGTATGTCATTGTACCAATAATATGCCAATAGGTAGAAACATAGTTCAATGGACCGATTTAAATTGCATTGTATGGATTTTACTTTTCCATTTGTGGATGATTGTGCAGGGTATTGCTTTTTCTCTTATAAATGATATGTCTTTGGATCTGATATAAAATATGTTTATGTTTGGTTTGTCTTGAGGAGTTGATGTCATGTCACCAGAATTGTAACCCATTCGTAAGCCTTTTGTGCTTTATTCTCACAGAAGTCAATAAATATAACACTGATAATATACTGGAAAAAACAACAACTATTTCAATACAATTATTTCCTAGGTATTGATATTCATGTGTTTTGTTCATTTTATTTGGATCACAAATGTTTCGATCATCATTGCCAGAGGAAAGTCAAATTACTAATGACACTAAATTACTAAATTACAACGCAATGTTTTCCCATGTCAATATAAACCGAAGACTGTTGGCCTCGGGAAGTGTTAAAAAAGAAAACCTCGGTATCTCCCTCTTGGTAATTTATCATAAAATAAAATACTAACGTTGGATATATTTAGTAGGTTTAGCGTTATATTAGTTTAAGTGATATCTATTTTTTCTTTTAAGACATTATAGTTTTAGTAGGCCTATTTTAGCAACATTAGAGTGAGTCATTGGGACGAACAACCTCTTGGTCAAAATGTAAGTAATGAATAGATCTGGATTATCTTCTGTTGATGAAACTACATATTTTTGGTTAATTCTATCATATTGATTAAATTGAAAAATGGTAGGCCTACTTTTACAGTTAAATACATATTATATTGGCTTCATTTTAAAGTGCATTACAATTTTTATCCTTTGCTGTACACGAACAGAAACGCTCGTTTTAAATCTACTTCCAGTAATGGTTGTGAATAATGTGCATGTATTATCTGATGAGGTTTGTGAATGCATTGACGAAGGAGTCAAGGTAGCCCAGACGGAAAAGATACGGAGATGCAGATACATCAACCACACATGATATTTTGAAACAAATTAATCCTCTCCGTTGCTTAAAGGCTATTAAAGGGCAAAAGTAATTCACCCCATATCACCAGGCACAGATGCTAACAACATCTGATTCTGAAGAGCCAATCAGCTTTAGCCCAGTTTTCCCGATCTTGTAGTTACTTCTTCCAGACCTGGCGACAAGTCTAGACAGAGGGTTCATCTCATAATTGTGGTCTACCTCACGGAGGTAAAATTCAAGTTTAGGTACACGGTGTCAGTTTTCTACAATGCCCTACAATTGACACATGAAACATGCACAAGTACGAATGTGATTTATTTAAAAAAAGAAAGAAAGTTATACAGAAAGTAATTACAATATAATCAACGAGGATTGTATAAATACGGCAGCAAAACAAAGTACTGAGGCACTTCAATACCGCCAGCTGTCACATTGTGTATATCCTATACTGTCTCCAGCATATGTCCAGCAGACTATAAGGGAAAACTAAGACAGAAGACCACACTGTGCACAACAAAAATATTTTTTTAACACTTCCAATAGATTTGTTTCACTTTCTATCAACTGCACAGTAAAAACGAAAGAATGTAGGCTTCTCAAGAAGACTTGCCGGAAATAAAAGGATGACATCACAAATGGATCCAAAAATCTCGCAGTGGTAACTCAAGGGGATCATTATATTGTGACAATGCAATTTATTTCTATTCCATATATAGCAAAAAGCTTTTCACTAACTATTTAAATCTGATCACTTTTATAGACCATTCAATGCTGATAAGCTGTGGACTCTAGTACCCCTACCCCCTTTTCAATTTCAACAACTCCACTGGATGTATATAAGCATATCTCAACAGAATGAAGCAAAAGGGTACATTTATACAATAAATCAGACTTCTGGGTTAACAGTGCTTAAAAATAACTAAAGTTGGTAAATTAGCTAAATAAACAATGATTAGACATACAGCACTTCAACATTGATGACATGTTAAAGGTTAAAAAAGTAATTTGTACAATCACACCAGTCAACAGGTAGCCTTGCATTCATAAGTTACTGGTATTACATACAAAATTACATTCTGGAGTGCTTTGGCCCGGAAACCCAGTTGATGGCACAATATGAAGTGCCATAGCATAGCAGAAATTCTTTATTCATCATCTGACAATTAAACAACGGTTTCTTACGACCAGATTGCAAGTGTATGAGGTTTGTGGAACAACCCATGGCCATAGGCTTTACTTCACAATGCTTTTACAAAATGCACTGTCCTACCCCATCCCACGTCTGTAATTTATACCACCATTTTTTTTTACTAATTAAGTTGATTAAATGTTGACATGCAAACCATTATAATCCACATTGTCTTCAAGGAACCATCAAAAGCCATGGTTAATGAAAAATCATTGGTAGTTTAGCTAAACTAAGCCCTATCTTTGTAAGTGCTTGCTGCTCACAAAACGTACAATGATTCACAAATACTACCTCATCTTGGCTAACTTTTAATATTCCTCACTGATTTTAAAATCAGCAGTACATTACATTCAAAAATATCCAGAGTTTGTTGTCAATTTATCTGCCATTACACTTGCTTTTATTGGAGGGGGACTAGCAAAAAAAATGACCTCATCTCCTCAAGTCATACATTTTTAAAAATGAGTGATGAGTACAATGAATACCACAAAATCTGCAATCATGTTATATTTGAAATAAATACATATATATATAAACAATGTAATCTATAACACTGATGTCTGGATGTGTTTGTCCTAAGTGTTAGACACCCAGCTTGTTGGCGATAGTTATGACTACTTTTAGGATGGGCATGAAGGCAGAGATTTCACTGAAGTTGCTGCTGGTGACCACCTGAGTATGCACTTCCAGGCCCCGCTGGTAGTCCTGGCCTGCCACACATCGGCTTATCTCATGGAGCCCACCCAGGATGTGGTGAGAGAGCTACAAAGCAGGGGCACAGTAGAGAAAACCAGATAGTCATACGATATTAAAGAAGGGGCACATGGAAGACCATGCTTTTCCAAGTGTTCAAAGCTTTATGTTGATATGATTGCCACACATCAGCGTCTTACCGTTTGCTCTCTCAGCTTGTCGTACAGGTACCCAAGGCGTTTGGATGCATCGTCAAGTTTTCTTTTTGTTTGCTACAAATAAAAAACCCACAGTCAACTATTGCCAAATTTTACAGCTATTCCTGTCCACTTGCACATACAATCCTACCTCAATTAATTCTCAATTTAACAATCTAAACATCAAATAACACATGCACCATATTAACAAGTCCTGACAAATACTTACAGGGTCTCCTGCTGCTAGCTGGCAGCGCTGAACCAAGCTGTCAAAGGTGCTCTTGAGGACCATGTGCTCGGCTGGAATTTCTCTCTGCTCCACCCTCTCTGCTGGCAGCTGCTGGAGGAGCTAAAAAGGTACAGGCCCAAAACAGGTTCCAATGAAGCAGTTGAACACTGCAGGTTTCAAACCGTACAGACCTAAGGATCGTCTATGTGGTACTGACCTGCACGTTGGGCTCCTGTGGAGCACCTGGTGGGACCTGGGTGTGGTCGTGGGGCTGAGGTGCTTCCACAGGGAAGCCCATCACTGGGGCAGTGATGGGGGCAGGAGGAGTGTAGTTTTCAGCAACCTGGAACACATACAGATTCAGAAAGTTCAAAGTGTATTAGTATTGAGATATTGATAGATATTTAAGTGCAGACCTAGTAAACTGTCAAAACATTGAGTTTATAATTTAATACGAAAGTTGCCAGACACAAATCTAACAAAGAATGTATTGGCTGAAAGTTTTTTGGTGAGAGCACCTTCTTTTTCCTGGGACCACCTCGCACTGCGGGCGGGTCATTCCATCCCTCTTGAGATCCTGAAGCAGAACGAGGAGTTAGTGATACCCATTTGCCACAAACACAACAGGAGTTCTCTTGCAGTCTCAAGCAGCCAGAGATATAAGCCAAAGATCCATTTCATAAAGACAATCTCTTGGCAAGGTTAGCTCTAATCGGTCCAAAGCCAATCAACGTAAAAACTTGTTTCTGTGTGCATCTCATCATTTCAGCAGTTAATGTAACACACTGCAGGGAAACATGACATGCCTATTCCCTTTCATGTAGTATTACCAAACCAAGCTTTCACTGGAGAACACTACAGCGACTATGCTTTGTGCACTACATGTCCCTCAAGCATGTGGCTGCAAAAGCAAACACGTTCATACATGTTTGCAGTACATTGAGTACAATCTTAGCCATATTCAAACCTAGCCCTGTCACCTTCATCGTCACTTTGGGAATTCAGCCAAGGAAAGAATCCTGAAAGTCAAACAAGGGGGACAAGCTGAATATGGGCATTTAGCCATTAGTCAGTCTCTAAAATTATGTAAAGAAGACTTGTTTGCAATCACTGTATTAAGGACCGACGTGTTAACAATGAGGGAGACTTCGATGATTAATGATGAACAGTGGCATTGTGTCGCACAGCGTTAAGACCACCTTACCTGTGGGAGGAGGGGGAACACTAGAGGCAGAGAAGGACTTCACAGCCGGGGCTCCAGGACCTCCTGGAGGGTACCCTGGACCCATGGACTGGTAAGGCCCACTAGCCATAGGGGATGCAGGGCCTTGGTTGTGAGGGCCCCCTGGGTACATGGGAACAGGGGCCCCAGGTTGTGAACCGAATGGCATGAAGCCTGTAGGTGGGATCCCTGGGCTGGTCATGCTGGGGAGTCCTCCTGGAGCAGATGACTGGGGCATTGGAGGTCCTGACAAACTGGCTGCTGGCATGGAGGGCCCGGGAGGAGGATAGGCTGAGGGCCGGGGCTGGAATTGCTGATGTGGATGGAAGCCTGAGCAGAGACAAAGAAGTTACGGACATGCAGAATACCACCACGTCTGAGGAAGGGTTGAAGCAAAATTGAAGGGTTGAAGCAGAATTGAGCAGGAGATGTCAAACCTGGAGCCGAGGCAGGATGGTGCGGATAGGGCGGCTGTGGCGCACTGGGTGGCAGTCCGTGAGAGGAGGGGGGTAGGCCTGGCCCAAAGTGGGAGGGAGGCCGGCCTGTGTTGCTAGGAGCAGCAGGCGGAGTGTAAGATGAGGGCACTGTTGGTTGTCCACCTGGAGTTATCTGGGCAGGAGAACCTGCCTGGTACAGATCCTATGGTGTAAAAACATGGAAAAACTACTTTCAGAAATGCCCTAACATCACATACAGAAAGCACATGCATCTGTTACAATTGCTGTCTATTGTTGAGTGTCAACAGTTATTTACCTATGTTACTAAAGTTTGAACAAAACTAGATGTTAACACAAATCCAATACCGGTCTCTGTGCTGTATGTGTGCTGTCTTGTGCAGGAGGTGCAGAAGCAGCAGGAGCTACAGGGGCAGCAGGAGCTGCAGAGGCAGCAGGAGATGCAGCAGCAGGGGCAGGCTTGGCGGGCTGCTGTTGGACAGCCTCTTCCTGGGCGTGGAAGAGTCGGTCTCGCAGCATCATGATCCCAGGCTGGGGGCAACAAAGCAAAGGTACATGGTAGACTCCAGATGCAGGACAACATGATTTATTAAAAGGTAAAGTTGACAAAATAGTGGGTTATGCTGGAACCTGGTCAGAGTCTTCTGGCAGATAGGCCATGGCGGTGGCCAAGCTGCCCTGGGAGGCCAGCAGGCCTGCGTAGTGGGTCAGCTTCTCAGCCAGGACGGGGCTCTGCACAGACACCTCACCCCGGAGGCGCTCGATTGACTTGCGCAGAATCATCACCTTCTCGACAAGATCCTGCCGACCAACCACAAGAACCACTTGTCAGAGAAAGTGTAAAACATTTATGAAACAAATTTATTTCAGACAAAGGAAAAGCACAGACACACCTCTAAAATAAGCGGCGAGGAGCAATCCCTTTGCCGAGCCCAGCACTCCACTAGCTTCTCAATGTTCCCAGAGCAGATGTAACACAGGCAGGCCTGCAGGCAGCGCTTCTCTGTCCCCTCATCCTCCAGACGGCCACCAAGGGTGTCTTAGAAAGAGGGGAGAAGAGAGAAACGAAAAGGTAAAGAGAACGAAGGTGCGGTGTGATACACACTGATGTGGAACAGCTTGAATCAGGGCAAACACAAATTTACTTAATGAGTGTTTTACCAGACAGGCCAGCAAATTCTTCTGGGTGGGCGTAGGTGAGGAGAGCAGCCAGAGCCTCCTTCCAGTTATCTAGCTCACAACTCTGCACTATGTCTTGCCAGTTCCGAGTCACCACTGATGAAATAATCTGGAGAAAATGAAACACTTACATTTGTACTGTGTTCTACTGCTCCCTTGTGGACAAGACTGTGCAATGGCTTGGAGAGAGCTCAGACATTTTTATTTAGCAAAAACTTCCCATTTGTCCTACCAGCCCTATAAAAACAAGTATACATTTGAATTGATCTATTGCCCAAATGATGGGACAATCTATATGTGCCTAAAAGATGCAATTTACAAAGATACGTAAAATATTCTGTCAGTAATAAAATCCTTTCAGATGTAGTTAACATTAAGGCTTGTGAATCATTTAAGATTGTGCTTGCCATGGAGATGCTGTCTCTGTGCTTGTCCAGGTATGTCTGCTGAGTCCTCTTGAGCAGTTCCTCCCCTCCACTAATGGCCAACAATATGGCCTCAGCATAGCGCCCGTCCTTTAGACAGAGATCCACAGCTCCCTTAAAGTTCCCCACCAGCAAGGCCTGGCTGATCAAGCCATCAGCATCTTCACAACAAAATAAAGTTAAACAATGGAACATTCCATCAAGGAGTACTTATTTCAACTTTCAATGAGGAGTACATTATTACATTTAGATAATATATTAAATCAAAAGTAAACTGCTACTAATGATATAATAGTTAACAGTACCTATATATACAGTATAATACTATCAAGAATAGCATTAGATCATGTGAACTCATCAACTGTGTGTTTCAGATGGGAGTCTGTACCAGCAGAAACAGGAATGTGGAAGTTGGCTTTCTCCTGTGGGACCTGGTTAAAGAAATCCAATGGTGAAGCTGAACCAGAGGTCTTAACGTCTCCTGTGGCAGATTCATCAGATTGTTGCTGCATAAGAACAAACAACCAAATTTAAGCAATGGAGTTGCAGAACCAGCGAGATGAGAAACAACTGCCAGCACAAATAAGAAAGCGGTGAGTTGCTAACCTCAGCAGAGAGCAGCTGCATCTTTTCAGCAAGATCACTGGCGTCCACTCCATGTCCATTAGGTTGGAGATTCTTTCCGAGGCATGTAGAAATCTGGAAGAGAACAACTATTTTATTAAATCCAGGAATTGAAGGCTAATCTCTAATTCACTGTTAAGTGACCAAAAGTAAGCATGGAAATGGTAAAGGGAAGGGAAAAATGTGACAAGTGTTTCTATTGTTAGGACCATCCTAAAACTATTGACTCTTACTTGATTGGCCATACCAGTGATTTCCTTAACGTTCTTGAGACGTTGTACAGAAAATGCCTAACCTTTTGGAGTTTTCTGCACTTTTGAAGAGTGGTACCAGCAGTATGTGCTGCAAAGTAGCCTATGACTAAGTCTTCTGTTTTGCAAGTACATCAGGATATACGTTTACAATTTTTATTTTGGAATAAACCCTAAGGCTCCAATACACACCTTTCTATCCAACTCATCTTTGCTGAAGCCTAATAGTCGGAGGAACTTGATTCGGGCTTCCTCTTCAAAGTTAACCTTCAAAGAAAGAGAATGTTTAAAACAGAAAAGAAAAACACCAGTACCTCTGCCACAATAAGACTAGTAAGAATCAAAAGGAATCCATATGTCTGTGAGCTATACCAGGAGAAACTTCCATATGTCCTGCTCAGAGTCTGATGGGGCGTTCTGGATTTTGGCCTGGCAGTAGTTGGCCAATGTGCCTGCCTGCAGCGCCGCCTGGAGCTCCCTGGAGCGCTGGAGGAACTCGGTCTCGGTGGTGACCTGGCTCACAAATACTTGCTTTGGAACGGACTGTGAGTTGGGCTGTTTAGAGTTTCCAAAGGTGACCAGCCGCCCACCAAACTGTAAGAGAAAGAAGCATTGACTCACACTTGAATAATCAAAATACATCAAATTACAGTACATTTATTCTACACAGCACAGCGAGTGCATACAGTATAAAGTGCGCTACACTCACAGCAAACGAAGCCCCCACAGGCCTGCGCACCCATTTGGGCGGCTTCTTTAGAGGGGCAACAATGGTTGTCTGAGCAGCGGACTGGGGGACTTGCAATGGAGGGAGCACCTGTCCAGTTCCAAATGGATCCATGCTGTCAAATGACGAGGAGATCTGAGTATAACAGAGAAAGTTTGGTGAGCGGCCTGAGATTTCTTCCTATGAACAAATAAGTGTTAATATACCCTGCAGTAACAAGAAAAAGATGTATCCACTAATACATGACTATTCTATGACTATTTATCTTTTAGTTTAACAACTGAAGAGTGGTCTCTCACTGCAACTCCTCAAATGCCTAAAATAATTCTTTAGGATACACGTCTTTTATGAATAAAATAACTGAAGTTTTTCTCTGTATTAATTAAGTGTTCATCGCTTATGGCCAAACAATGGCCAAGTTATTAAGAGCATGCGTTCCGTTATTTGGCTGCCCCTCAATCCACTTTGTTTAAGCAGTGTTAGTGTAATCAGGGAGATATACCATTTGTTATAATTAATTTAATAAATAAGTAAAAATATAAAATGTACAGAACAAAAATAAAACACATCCGTAATATATTTAGTACCAGTCAAAAGTTTGGACAAACTTTCCCACTGAAGTGAATGGGAAGGTGTGTCCAAACTTTTGACTGGTACTGTATACTCACACACATTTTTTTAAAACACTACCTGATTAGCAGAGCACTGCTGCTGCGGCTCCAAGCTTCCTCCCATTACTGAGTAGACACTGATCCTTCCGTCAAACGAAGCCGCTGACAATATTGCTGGGTTCCTAGGGCACCACTGGACATCAAAGCACCACTGGTTGGTTGTCGGAAGCTCATAAATGACCTGAAGGGATAGAATGCCAGTATTGAGGCATGGCATACGGGCACGTGTCGTAACACTGCAATAACATATCAACGTTATATCGGCCACGATGGCCACGCATCGGTATCGGCCTAAAGTTGTTGTTTTTTTATAAATATTGGTTATCGGTATTGACCCCGAATATCCATATCGATGCATCCCTAATATATACATACTTCTCCAGTGTTGGGGTTCCAGCAGAGGATCCGGTTGTCTTTAGCACTGCTAAGCAGTAGCTCTGGATCAGCCTGGCTCCAGGATATAGACAAGATTCCCCTACAAAGAAAAACACAGTAAGTTATCAATAGACAATTGAAAAGGTTACTGTCGAATGTACATCTTACATGCAGAAAAGTCACACCTTGTATGATTCTCCAGGACTTTAAGAGGGGACGTCGCAAACCTAAGGTCCCACATCTGTATGACTGGCAGGCGGTCGTCTTCAGAGGCCAACACCAACTGTGTGGCTACGTCTGGGTGCCAAAGCATCCCAGAGCAGTGCATCTACAACACATTACAGTTTTTTGAATAAAAATCCAATGCTTTTGTGTGAAGGTCCATAAACAAGTAGCCTATTTAACCAATACTAACTCACCCTGTTGCTGTGGTCACTGATCTTAATAATGGGCTCATTCTTTCTTAGGTCCCAGACCACTGCCTTTCCACTAGGGTTAGCTGAGGCCAGGATATGCTGAACCTGTCTATTCCATGACACAACACTGATATCCTCAGGAGGCTAAAAGGACAAAATCACTCAGTTACTGACAAAAACAAAACTTGCCGTAAAATTTACATCCAAGGCAAATGTAAAGGCAAATAGTTACAGTAAAACCTCACGTTTAAATAGGCACCATCCGGACAATGCATTATTTAGACCATGCAATGACAAACGGCCAAACATCAATAAACACTTTATACTAATTGGTTAAAAAGAGTTAAACTTCTCATTACAAAATTATCCACAATAATTACGTTGTTAGGTTTTGATATGTTTTCAAAACACCATTCCAAATTAATCAAACAAGCAAGAGTAAAATGTCATATAGTCTATCAAAAAAGACAAAGTACAAACTACTGGAAAGACTTGAATGTTTAACATACAAACAAGTAGGTTTTCAGTCTACTTTTTTGACGTAGAAGGACTTTTTTTTTTTTACTAAGTTTAACTTTGTTTGGGACAAGAACATTTGTTGTTGTTGTCCAGGTGACAAGTCATTTTCTTTTGCTGATGAGCACAGAACGATTAAATATCCACACCACACACCAATAATAAGCCACCAGCATTGCACAAGTTACTCTTACCTCGCATAGCTACAAAGATAGGGACACAGGGAGACAACTATTCAACATTATATAAGCTTGTATAAGGGGTTCTACTAGGCAATTATGACATGAAATACTTTGAGCAGAGTGCCATTATGCTAGACTTATGTTAATAAAAAAAATCGATAGTCACATTTTATCTATGTAAATGAGCACTGATGTTGCTAATTGTTATCCTTGTTCCACTCCCAAAATAACATTATAATTGGATCCCTCACCTGAGATTTTGTCCCCGGTGTCATTGGATTGCTAAAGTTATTCAGATCCCAAATATAAATTTCTGAATCATTTGCCCCTGACGCAAGGAGATTGCTCTGAAAGAGAATGAATTCACATAAGCAAAAACAAATAGTAAGAATTGGTTTAAAGCAGCGGACTTAATACAAGTTTTCTAGTCTGCTGGCTTCAGGTTTTACCTGAAAGGGGTTGAAATCGAGTGCTCTGACTGGACCAGTGTGTTTGTCAGACTGCCCAATTATTGCCTCTACTCCTGAGGCTATTATTGTTTCCGGGCAGTACACTGTAACCTGGCCATTTTCACTGCCACTAATGAGTCTCCCACCAGAACCATCTGATCCCAGTCCAAAATTAACCCAGATAATACTATGCAACCTGGGGGACATAATTGCGTTTAATATTAAAAAACATGTTTAGGTTGTTAAACAAGTACTAATTAGTGCAATTGATTTTGTAACTAACAATTACAGCCTCCCTTCACTCAATCACTGACCTGTTTGTTGTAGACAAAGACCCTTTAAGTTTCATGTCCAGCGACGGATCCGCAAAATCCATCTCAAATATCTCAAGGGCAGCAGTTGTGTTAAACGAGGCATCCAATTGTTGTGCTGATGTACCTATGTGTGACCAGATTATGACAGCACTGGGTCAAAATGCTCATGTGTAGCAGAAAACCAGATGGGCCAGACATATACATTAATGTAACAATTGTAATCATACAAGATTAATTTCCATTGACAAGTAACAATTGTTACCAAAAGACACACTAACAAGCCTAGTTAGTTTGGTCACAAAATATATGCTTCACAGTTGAGAGACAAGGCGATTTCTAGTACAACTTGAAATACTTTTTCACATATCAGGTAGTGGCTGTCTTTAATTGGACAAAAAACAGACAAATGTAAAGTTGCAATCTAACGTTTTAAATAAAACCTTATTACCTAGAGCCAGATAGATGGGACTATGTGTGGCAGGACTCCATGCCTGATGAGCTGTCCTCTGGATCTCCTTTAGCCTCATTTTCCTATCCTGAAGTCAGCAGAAACCTACAGAAAGTAGAGCGATCAAAAAAGAATGTTGGTCAACGTCGTAGTACTTGGACATGTATGGCAGAGGTGAATCCCAGATAGTGACGTGTAAAACAGAGACAAAAGCCTGGGGTAGCGTAATTAAATCTCAAGTGTGTGTGTGTGAGTGCAAGTCAAAAAGCGCCTTCCTAAAACACAAGCTTAACAAGGATAAATCCGCCTTAAGCTTTGGCATGTAACACACTTACGTTAGCTTTTAGTAATTTAGCAAGGTTATGTTTAAAACTTAACAACGCATGGGACGGGTGTATAGACTATAGAAGTGTACTTCCTGAATTCCATAAATTTACGTGCAGATTACACGCTAACAACCGTCGACAACTCATAAAGCTCTCAAGCTCGTCATCATGACATTGATTCAAAATAAATGGATTGCTAACTTTACTGAAGTCTTTAGTCTAGAGACTTAGCTGAACTACATAAATTATTTAGGTTTGAAGTTTGTTGTCAAATTATTGAGGTATCGATATGATATGCTAACGTGGCAGTGAACGTCACCCCAACTAGCTAGATTGCTAACTACAAAGTACCGTTAGCTAACAACTATACGTGTATAAATTGAAGGCAAGCCAGCAGAAGGGGAGGCTAACTAGTTATAGATAGAGCTAACTACTACTAGCTTCCAAACGACCGTTAGTTGTAAGCGACAACGACGCGTTAACATCAACTAAATTTACCGTTCCTGTTTGCTTAACTGACAGTTATTCAGTATGTTACGCCTGTAATTAACGAGGTCCCAACGTAAATACAATTGATTATTGTCTGTAGCTAGCTAGCTGACGACAGCCACATCGGCACCGTTCCAACCACGGAGTATAGCTAGCCGTTCGTTGCGTTACAGAAAATAGTCTTGCCCTAAACCAGTGATTAGCATAGCTTTATAATAGCTTTTACGATGCTAGATAGATTTTTTTTTCAATGACCTGTCTGCAGCTACTTACTTTGAACGATTTGATTACGGTCTTGCTGTCAAAAATGTATGTGACCTGTAAGGGGAAAATAAAGTCAAGGTATTCTTGCGATCGGCAGGATTCTCTTTTCGAATACGGTGGCCGAAATAGGCAATCTACTTCGTAACCTGGTTTGACCCACTTGGTTTGAAGAGTCGCCAGCAAAGCGGAGACGTTGTGGGAAATTTCTGTTATATTTTTTTCATGTAGTTTTGCAACATTGCATACATTTTTTTTCTGAGGTCTTAACGGGAATTCCTGAAAGCCAGCGAGAATGGAACATACTTTATTGATAGAATTGCAGGGAAGATTATTATATTTTCAGGTGTTGGCACGCATCCCTGCCTAGTGGCCTGCAGGAATAGAGTAGAGATATCTCACAGTTTAATGAATAATAATTTTTGTTTTCATATAAATTGTCTGGCCGTGCCGAGAGAGGAAATAAAGGTAGCTCTAAGACGTCATTGCTCATCGTTAAGCTTTCTGGAGGTGTAATAGGCTTAAATTAACTGTCATCCGGGAGGGATGGAACATGCCCACCAAACGCAAATCCATTCTAAAATATTGTTTTTTTCCCCAGTGTTTATCTCGGATTATGGCACAATGGACACGCGTATCCGGAGTATTTTTTTAAAAGAAAAAGCAATACATTACTACCTTGCTTGCAAAACAAAATATCCCTATTTTTCTACAACAGTAAATAGGCGAATTTATACGAAGAGGCAAATGTAACATTTAGTACAGGTTTTTATTAGTGACAGGAATATAAGCAGCAACATAAATATTTTCCACGTTATATTTCATAATGCTTGACTTCCTCAGCGTTTTTCTCAGCATCACCTCCTCTTTCCAGATATAGGTTATTGTAAGGATATTGTTTGGGAGCCTGGAAAAAAAAAATCGATAAACATCAGCAAAATGAATTAATGCTGTATTCCCAAATGAACAAATAATATATATTAATACTGAAAATGAAAGCTAAAAAAGTGTCAACATGCTTATGAAAGGTGCCCATGCACTTGAGTCCTTTTTTTGGCTATTTTGTACCTTTATAGCAATGCTAATTCAACAGTATTACCAAGGTTGTGCAGTTACAAACAAGTATAGTAAACATCAATTGCAAGAGTGTGACTTGCTTTTACTTTGCTTAGTTGGAATATTAAGATTTTTGGAGATATCACCCACAGAAGAGGATATACACACTACTGAGGTCACTGCCTTTGTAATAATTTAGTGGGTTTTGTAGGCCTAGTAAGCAGTCAAAAGCGGAGACTGCTTATTTTTAAAAATATAAGAATATTTTCAAAATAACTGCATCAGACAGTCAGTTCCAAGCAGGACTGTACTGTTAACAGTTGTATGTTCAACAAAAAATAAATAAAGATTGATGCTGGAAATTAATACGTACAACGGGCTGGTATGATGGGAATTGTTCCCCAAGGAAGAACATGAACAGCATAAATCCAACAAAACCACCGAGATGTTTGCACATTGTTCCCCAGTCAACCGGACTTGGAGAGGTGTCCACCCGGTTCCTGATGAACATGTCGAAGTCCCAGTGCATCTATAGACAACATTAAAATGAAATAACTCATGTCAGAACAGAACAAGCAGTTGTCAAAATAGGATATTATGGCTGGGAAACACATTACACATCGTTACCGCTATGCTGTACTCCACCCTAAGCTATTATCAACATTAAAAATGTAATGGCATTTTAGATCTGCTATTGGAATTGAGCCCTAGGAGGAACAATTATAGAGTAATGTTTGTGTCCTATATTGTTTTGTCTATTGATATTAAAAACAAAACACAAACAAAACCATACCAAGTCTTGGCTAGCTATGCCGTCTTCCTCAACATAACACCATTTTGCCCAACTACAAGTATCACCCGAATTTGATAAAGAAGAAAAACATAACATTAAGTGAAGAAATGAATTAGTTTGCCATTTTATGCAGAAATTCACACTGCCTCTTGCTACTGACAAAATAGACCAGAGGCCACAAAGCAGCATTTTGGGTTAGCGAGGTAACGTCAAGTTTAACCCTGCCTTATCTATACCACAACGATGAGTCACTTTTTACCGTGTAAATCACCATGGTAACTAATGCTGCACGGTGCACACCTAACCTGCTCCAGAGCAGGTTATGTACCAGATATTAGATCAAAACGTATAAAAGCGTCGCCTACTGACCAATCAATTCTCTCAGAAAATTGTATTACTCCTAGAAGATCCCAAAGTTTGATTTCATTTTTCATATACAATAGGCTTACAATGTACTGTAAACCTGCCAACTGCTTAAATGTGCAAAATAGAGTAAAGAATAACTTAAGATGAAGTAAAAACAAACAATTATTAAAGACAGTAGTGCAAATGCCATATGTGCATTTTCGCGCTGTGCAAAGTAGAGGTGAGTATTAAAATGTAACACTAATAAAAACGTCTAGTTATTTATTGTTCTCTCTTACGTACATGGTTTGCGTGACATGTTTAACACCGCCAGGATTGCAGCTAAAAGAATAATGCTAAAATTGTCTTCCACGCCACAAGAATACATCTAAACAACACATTCACTTAACGGAATACATAATTGTAATTATAATCCGATCTACTTGTGCCTTAATGATGGGAGCAGTGATATTGAAAAACGTATTCATTTACGCATTCACACAGTTGCCATTTTTTGGCAGCTTTCCTTCCTGCCTTTGACATCATAAACTGTGTCGCTTTTAGCGTGGATAATATATTTTTTAATTCTTCAAATTTGTTTAATATTATAGTTACGTCATCATGTGTAAAATATGCGACTTGTCTGTTTGCATTTGGTCATATGGTGCAAACACCGCCCCTTTTATGTGTCCATAGCCAGATTGTGTGAACCTGGGTTGATTTACCGATTGGTACTACTTATGTGTGATTGCGGTTGTTAAGGTTAGTGAACCCAGATAATGAAAAGATATCCTGGGTATGCTGAACTTGCTTCGTGGTATAGGCCTCTAGGTATTGCCCAGCCCAAACAAGTCTAAATTTAAAAAAAAATTGTCTACAATAATAAATTTAATGTTGATAAGTTGCTGCTAATACAAATACAAATAGTAACAAAACATTAATTATTGGAAACATTATAAATATATACACCATAGACCCCAGGAAACATTAAGAAAAATATAAAACATTCAGCTGATTAATATGAAGCATATCTTACTGGTTCTCCCCAGTTTCTTCTCAAATCAGGATGGTCCCACTTATACCATGGGTCTCTCTCATGCTGCGATCTATCTGGTAGTTTTGGGTAGTCACCATATCTATAAAATGAATGTCATGGTGAGCATGGTTTACATGTTGAGAAAAGACAAATCTACTTTGAAAAGCACTGATGGTCACAGTGCTACAATAACTTGCAGTCCTGAATTGATAGTACACGTTGTCCAGTTCAAATTGTAGCAAAACATGTCATCATATGCAACACAAATATCAATGATAAAAAATGTAATTACAAATTGACCCTCTGCCAATAACAATACAACTAATACTAACCCCTCTCCATTGTCGGGTATTGGTTCATAGTCTTCTACCCTAATATTGTACTTCTTTGCTGCAGCAGCTTTCTCCTCAGGGCTATTTGGGTAAGGACCAGGAAGCATGTCCTTTGTTATTCCAGAGGCTAAAAGGTGAGACAAATTAGGACACAGAAGCATTGCCTAACGCCATCAATCACATCCATACATGTTTAACTCTCATATTGCACAGCTGGCTTCCCTGAATGAGCTAAAGGGAGGCATCTCTTTGCTATTTGTATTAGCAAGCTACAGTAGCTTGTCAAGGTTATAACCCTCGCCAGTCGTAGGCTACAGTTCGTTTAAAAGTGGTGAATCATTAATGTTCTTTTGTATTGATAAAACGATCAAATACGGGTCTCCTACCAGCTCTGGTTCCAGTGAGGAGTGTTGCAGCACTTAGCCCTTTCCCCTTGGAGAGAGTTCGGGCCCACTGTTGGAAGCCAACACCAGCCATGTTTACTGGTAGCTTCCTCTGCAAATCAAATACGCATGCGTTCTCCCTACGGCATGCCAAGAGGGACTTACAGATGCGTTGCTTCTCGGAAAAAATTAAACTGATTTATGACTGACACCTTTGCTCGTTGGCATCCTCCAGCTAAGAAAGTACATTCTGTAATATAAATCTACGTAAAGCCTTTGATCATGAAGGATTTATTCATTGCTAAAACTGGAAACTGATATAATCATTAAAATAGCCTGTATTTTTGGTTTAGATGTTGGATGCAATTGTGTATTTTTTTTTTTACCTTTAAATAGCCTACTATCGAAATGTAATCTTGGGATCTTTAAAAAATATATAATTGTAATCAGATTACACAAATTAAAAAATAAATCTAAATCTCAATGTGACTAAACTTAGTATGCAGTTCCCACACACCTCACAACACGTCTTATACCATCTGACAGATGAACTGGAATAGAACACATATTGTAGATAGAACATAAACGTATGTATATATATACACATAGGTAATGGATGTAATAAACAATTCACGATTATTAAAAACAACAGGACCACATTTAAGTTCTAACACTATTAAAAACACAAAACAATTGCATTTTTTTCAGGATTTTCAGAAGTTTATTTTAAAGTTTTCATAGTTGATTGAAAACAGTTGACAGTGACTAATCACCAACAGGGGCGGGAGGGAAGTGGTCCTCAGAGCAAATGCACTGAAACTCAGAGAACTGTTCCCTCTCCTATCCGGTCCGGCTCAGGTGCAAGATTGCATTTACTGGGGGATCATCACCTTTTCACTGCGGGGGATCAGCACAAGTCTTCAAATTCAATACTGGGTCAGCTTCCTCTAAAGAAGTGTTGCAATATCCTTTTCCACCTCTTCAATGGGTTCATTAAGTTCATAACTGAAATAAAGGTAAATTCATAATTTGTTATTACAAAGAATATGTTTATGTATCTTCATTATTTTTTTTACTCATGCTCTACATACCGTCTGAAAGGTGCACCATCCGCAGCAATTAAGAACTTTTCGAAGTTCCAGCGAATGTCATTGACTTTGATTGGTGACCAGTATAATTTTTTTATGTCTCCGATCACAGGGTTCACAAATGGCAAAGATTCCTTGTTGGAAGAGAAGAGAAAAGAGTTTTACCTTTAACTAAACTAAAAAGAAGAATGTAAAGCAACTGCACATTACAACAAACCAGGATTTGTTTGATATGGTGTTATTGTAGACCCATTAAAACACAGTCAAGAAGCACACAAATAATTAACTGCATGTTTTTGATTAAATGAAATATGATGTTTAATTTGCATCAATTGCATCAAAAGAGAAACCTTATTTGAAATACCTTAAGATAAGTGAAGAGAGGTTCTTCGTTTAATCCATTCACTTCAACCTTGCCAAATACAGGGAACTTTGGAACAAATCCCCCGCCTGGTCTCACATACTTCAACACATTTAAGGTTTCATGATTTCCTTCTGTGAATCAATACCGCATAAGACAACCATTATCTATAAAAAAGATGCACTATCATAAAATAATGTACAACCAACAAACGGGAACTTTCTAGGATAAAAATTAACATAGCTCTTACCAGGTGCCTGAAGACCAAATTGATTACAAGAGAATCCCAGGACAGTGAAGTTGAGGTCACCAAACATTTCCATTAGTGCATTCATTCTGTGATACTGGAAAACCACACAAATATATTATATTTTACCTAAAATATTGTGCAAGTTTTATTTTAAACAAACAATGATTACATAGGGAATTATTAGTTTTACTTTTCAATACTCTGTAAACTGACCATAAATATTCATCCTCTTATACATTAAGATAGTACCTCCTCAATTGTGGACCCTCAGAAAGTAGCCACGTTCACAATGAGCAGCACCTTGCCCCTGTAGTTACTCAGTGGAATGGTCTGTCCATCCAAAGTCTCAGAATTAAAATCATACATTGATTTATCCGCCATTGGGAGCTGTAGAGTGAGATAGGTTAAATATCCAGAGTCAGTCTGAGGTGTATTCATTCAGGCCCCTGTGACCGCTGTCCATTCAGGGAAACATAACTCTTAGGTCAGCAATTGTTCAGCCTGAGTGACTCCATTGTGTCTTTACTAGGACGTGATTTGACAGGATAGTAATTTGTCCAGTGTGTACTTCACTTTTAAACAGTTTGATACCATTTCAAAAGGGGAATATTTTAGAGTGGTCTTTAAATTACAAAAAAAAAAATTCTGTTACATCTCTATGAAGATTGTGTAATTTTAAAACATGTCAGCAGCAACATATGTAAAAATATGATTATTATTGAACCGTTTGGAGCATAGACGTGGTTCTAAAAAATTGTCTACATCCTATATATATATATATTATAATTATTTTTGTCCTCATATATATTATTATTGTTTATTGTCCTCCTATATATCAAATTTTTTGTCCGCCTATATATATTCTTATTGTTTTTTGTCCTCCCATATATATTATTTTTTGTTCTATATATTCTTATTGTTTTTTGCCCTCCTATATATATTATTTTTTGTCCTCCTATATATATTCTTATTGTTTTTTTCCTCCCATATATATTATTCTTATTATTGGAGCCTATCCCAGCCGACACAGGGCGAGAGGCGGGGTACACCCTGGACAGGTCACCAGTCTATCACAGGGCCGACACATAGGGACAGACAACAACTCACACTCACATTCACAACTACGGACAATTTAGAGTCACCAATTAACTTGCATGTTTTTGGACTGTGGGAGGAAACCGGAGTACCCGGAGGAAGCCCACGCAAACACGGGGAGAACACACAAACTCCACACAGAAAGACCCTTGGGTCAGGTGGGGATTGAACCCAGGTATATATTTTATATTAGATTATATTTTTTTGGTTCTTATTTTCCTCCTATATTTATATTATTGTAGTGGTGCTACATTCTTCTACGATGCATTTTCGCTAGCTCTCTCTCTCTAGCCTGTGTGTGAGGGCTTGGTGTAGCTCTTTCTGTTGCACACTGCAGCAACGTGCACTGAGAGAGATAGACCCTGCTCAAATAGTGACAATGGCGGAGAGAACTATAGAGAATATATTATAATAATTTTTTGTCCTCATATATTATAATTTTTTGTCCTCCCATGTATATATGTATTATTTTTTGTCCTCCTATATATATTATTATACATTTTTGTCCTCCTACATATATTCTTTTTTTGTCCTCCTATAAAACAGGTTGCAGAAATGACAGAAATATATATATGATTTTTTTGTCATCCTATATATAGTATGTATTATAATAACTATATTTTTATTATTTTTATTATATGGAACCAGGGCTCGGTGAAGGTGGTGCTATATGGCACCAGGGCTGGGGGAAGGGGGTGCTATATGGAACCGGGGCGGTGCTATATGGAACCAGGGCTGGAGGAAGGGGGTGCTATATGGAACCGGGGCTGGAGGAAGGGGGTGCTATATGGAACCGGGGCTGGGGGAAGGTGGTGCTATATGGAACCGGGGCTCGGGGAAGGTGGTGCTACATGGACAACATAATGCGTCTGCATCTACGATTGTAGATGCGTTGTATATTTTTTACCATTACTTTTATTTTTTAAGAAAGGTACAATTTAGGTAAGGTTCATTTGAATTTAAGTTTTTCCTCCTTTATATATATTATTTTTTAGCCTCCTACATATAATTTTTTTTGTTCTTTTTATATATAGAACCATACAGGGCTGATATTTGGCGCTATATGTAACCATTAGGATATGAACTATAGATATGGTGCTGTGGTTTAAATATGGGGCTATATATAACCAATTAAAGATTTTAATATAGTGCCAAATTTAAACGTTTGGCTACACATAAACATTTGGAGGGTTTAATATGGGGTTATTAAAGAATTTAATGTGGTGCCAAATAAAACCGTTTGGAGCATAGACGTGGTTTTATATGGAACCATACAGGGCTGAGATTTGGTGCTATATGAAACCATTAGGATACAAGTGTGGTGACTGATAGTACTGTATAAATTTCAGACAAGGTTCCTCTGATAACCATATGTGGTTCTAAATACTTTACAAGTATGCTCTTCAATGGTGCTACAAGGAACTCTTTGTGTGCCAAGTGGAACCAAAAAATATTGGTGCTGTTAAGAAACTTTTTTTTAGAGTGTATATACAGTGCATCTGGAAAG
>JAPMUY010003058.1:177500-249754 GCA_026901105.3 Galaxias olidus | reverse complement strand
CTACTGTTACCTAGGCGATCCTGTCTCTTGGTGATGATGTCATGGTTTTCATATATGACCAGAACACCTGCTTCTTCACGTTTCAACTTCTTTCTTGGAATTTCTTTTTTGAAATTGACATAGACGTCCGTATCTCCATGCTGCTCCATCTCTCTCTCTCCTGCCTCTGATCACTGTTGTGCACCACGGCTTTAGCCGATTTAAGAGGATGCTCTGCAGTTTATTTGTTGACGTAAAGCAGGTACGGTAATGTATTTCTTTTATTTTATTACTATTTCTTTGAAACTTCCTGATGTCACCGTTATAGTCTTCGTGTTTGCTGGTCAAAGTCCGTGGAACTGATGAAAACCACCTGATTTGGTTACATCAGGTAACTCAGTCTGGTAGAGTACAACTATGGCTGCCTTTGTTGTTCAGAGATCATGTATGTAAATGGTTTTGTTGTTGTTCTATTCAAATTATGAACCACAGGGAGTGGGTCTTATGCTCCAATGCTACGCAGTCTGTTATGCGGCGTCAAAGAGAAATGTTGAGATACCAGCAGACTAATGGTCAACAGACTAAATGTAATTAGGTGCATATATATGACCAGCAATGATGTCTACTGTTTGCCTCAACAATATTTTAGCCCCAATCCTGATCCTTGTTAAGAGCTCTGTGTTGGGTTAGTTTCTGATTCTTATTTGCGGTGTCATTATCATAATCTCTGGCTGCTTTACACCTCACCCAGAATCAGACTTGATGATTTAGAAGAATCTGAATGTTCAGTTTCTGTATATTATTATTATTTTTGGCTTTGATCAACAAAGCATAAGTGATCACTAAAAGAAAAGAAACCATTGTCTGAGACAACAACTTCAGGATAATAAGATTTAATACAAATGGTAAAATAATCATTGGTTTCAGTATATCAACTGGAAAAATTTACGTATTTACAATTTCAAGGTGGATATTAACATTATTTACATCTTCTACTGCTAGATGGCGTTGAAGTAATATTTACATTCAACACATCTGTTTTAACCTCTGCTCGCTCTCCTCTCTCCTCCCCTAACTTTTCTTCCCCTCCATTCCCATCTCATCTGTCTTATTTTCAAAACCGTTAGTAGGAAAAGAAACAAAGTACTCTGGATTCTCGTCTTCTGACATAAGATAACCTAATATGGAGTTTCCTGTCCAGACACTGGCACCTAATAGGCCAACGAAGATGTGGGCGTGGCTCAAGGTGCAGCTTGTCCACAGGTAAATTAACAGTGCTACACATCCCTGAAACACAGACACACAAACACACACAGAGAAAGATAAAATCACAACGAGTACACAGAACAATACTGTATAAACTAAATACTGGAAATTGTTTTAGAATTTGGTTCAGAAATAGCTTAATGGCACCATCTGCTGGACTTTAGATTTTTTACAATATATATGATTTTGGGAGACATCCAAGTGTTATATGTATTGGCCTACAGTACAAGTAAATTTTATAAATGACATATCACTTAATATGGCATACCACTGCTCTGTTGATAAACACGGGTTGATGAACCGCTGGTTGAACACTGTGTTTGGACAAAGAAAGAGGAAACAGTGTGTGATTGGACAGAGTCTCCCAACTCAGCAGGTGATTGGCTAGCCACACACAGCTGTCTCCGACCATCATAGCTCCCAGAGCTCTCGTCAGGTAGAGATCGTCCAGACTATTGTCCTGCGTACCAACAAAGACACATGTACACAGACACATGTACACACACACATCAATTAAGGTTTGTAGGTTTTTGGTCACAGTAGTTAAGTTAGTCTCTAACACCATATAAAAAGATGTGATCCTACCTGCCCCAGCAGCCAATCAGGGTAGACCAGCCACAGCAACCCAAAGAAAAGGAGGACCAAGCGGTCTGTCTGGCCCAATAGCCTTCGAAGGAAGTGACACACTAACCATCCAGAAAGCACTTCCTCATTCATCACTGGCTTAGCCTCTCTCCTCTGAGGTTCAGCCCTTGAGATGCAGTGGACCTGGGCAGTGTTTCTAGGAGGGCTGCAGGCTGAGGTGGGCCAATGCTGGCCTTCGGTTCTGGGTCGGCTCACAGGCTCGAGCCAGGCAGCAGGGTTCTTGTGGTTCCAGTTCTGAAGGTCCAGAGAAAGGAGAACCAGAGCGCTGACGGTGAAGAACGCACACACTACCACGTCCACCTTTGGAGAACGCAAGGAAACCATCATGTTTCAACATGCGGTGCGTTCAGACACACAAACACACTCACATGCATGCACACAGACACACACACACACACACACACGGAATGATTCATGAAACGCAGATGAACTAATACCTACACTCCATAAATGATAAACATTTTGGATATCATTTGAATGGCTTGTTATACAAGGTATAATGTGAACACACACACACACACACACACACACACGCTGCTCTTACCTGACTCATTGCTATAGAATTCCGCTCAAAGCAGTAAGTCAGCCATAGAGCCCCAAATGCCTGTAAAAAATGTTTTTATTAAAATAAAGTACACTTTTATAAATAAATAAAAAGTTTGCAATGATGCTGTCTCACAACATTACTTCCCATAATGCGCCAAAATGATGACCTATAATCTACTGTATAAGAAGGTTAAAATGCAATTTTGTATTATTTTACACTTATTATCACTGCTCTGGTTCATTAGTTAACACTCACAGTGAGCCGGGATAGATAATGAGCAGAGAGCGAGCGCCCGCTATTCTGGCCCCAGCAGAGGAGCAAGAACTTGATGTTGCTGGCGGTCCATGCGCACACAACCGAGCGTGTCACTGCGTGACGTGGACTCTCCCACGAGACAGCATTCTGGTTGTGAAATAAAATAAACAAATATGAAAACATTTACATTTTTAGTTGGTGTAGGCCAATATTAGGCTACTTCTAATTGAGTTTTTTTTTGTCAGTTGGTAAAAGTTACGCATATCAGAAATGCATTGCTGGCGTTCTAAAGAAAAATTAAGTAGCATTATTTTAGTTCAGTCAGACAAACTCTCCTAAGTAGCTATGCATGCACATGAGTTTTGGCATGATTGGGTCTGCTACATATTAAAGCTCCCCGCTGTACATATCCGGGACAACATCCTGGGGCAGGGAGCACACGTACATCGATCCCGCTTTTGGACACATAGGCAAAACTTGTTAGCAGACCCAAGGTGGGGGTGGGAGCATTTCTTATGACCTCATCCAACAGCACAGAAACTAGTTTTGATAAGAGGCCATATAAATAGCCCCCTCCCTCATGAGCTGATATTTGATTGTGAACAGGTGTGTTAGTGAATAGTGTGTGTGCGCAACGCGCTGTATGACGGCTACGTCAACAGCGCACAGACCTCAAGTTGTCTGGCTAAACTTCAGCTGACGCTCCATTTAGTTTAGATCTTGAATATATAAACTCATAATTAATATGGCTCAAAATAAAAACACCAAACTTGAATTTCTTCTAAGGCAATAGGATTCCCAATAATGATTTGAGACGCAATAGCTGGTTAAACTACCGCGGACAACAAAAACTAAAAGCTTTTCACTGTCACAGTAACTTCGAGGAATTTTGGCCCATTTCTTCAAGCATAAATACTTCAACTCAGTTGGAGGCCATTTGTAATATGAACCGCTCATTTTGGTTCATGAAGAATTGGTTCATGAAATAACTTTTGACAATATCCTACTGTATATAGGTTATTCCACTATAAACTTTTAATATAGAAAATAACAAAATAGAGATATATCTGCTTATAAAAAAACGCAAGAACAAAAACACTCAATAGTTCTGGTGAGAATGTAGCCTATGGCTGTGTGAGGTTAATATACTACTTGAAACATGTAGTCCTAAAAAATTTTTTTTTTTTTATTACCAGCTGAAAGAGGTCCCTGGAGAGCCGGTAGACTGTACACATCATCAAACCAAACGTTATCTCCGCTGCTACTATTCTTCGGTCCATCTCGTGCCCAACTGTGTGCTATAGGTGAATGTGTTCTTCGATTGTAATGTTCACGCAAGGGCAGCATAGGACAGACCATATTTTAAATATAATAGCCTTATAAAACTTGGTTACAAAACCATGTAATAGTATAGGGGCGGGAAGAAAGGGGTGTTACTTAGTGATATTCTGACCAATAGCAATTACTGACAAAGAAGCGTTAATGATTCTGATCAGTCTAGTAAACTTAGTGGGCCATTTTGTCACAGATGTTTCGAAGGGTCAAGGAATAATAACATAATATATAATTTTTAAAATATATTTTAGCATTAGGTAGCCTAAACTCATATTAGGCATATTTGCTTTATGTTTCATAAATTGAGAAAATTTAACCTTTTTATAAAGTTTTCTTAAAAACTACAAAATTGCCCCAGAATTCGTTATATGACTTTATATATCGAACTCATTGTTGGGACATTCATAAACAATTAGCTCTTTCAACTTCCACCACTATAGATCACAATAAAAAGCTAAACACCCGCACGCTACTCCATCACCCCAGGTCATAAACTCAATATCCTAATTCTATAAATAGCTCTGGAGAATAAGCTACAAATGCCTGTAGAACAAAGTGTTTAGTGTGGCCAGGGCCAACTCATAAGGCGGTGATGTAATTCATTTTTCTCTTACACACACACACACACGGGCGGGCAAAATAGTTCAATAATGCTGATCACGTAAGTATATTTTTCTAGACTTATTCAACAAAAGTTGGAAAGGAAAAGTAAAGACAGCTTTTTATTAAATCTAAACCGTTTTAATTACCCATAAAAAGATGGTAAAAATCTAATAAAACCTACAACTTTATGGACTTAACATCCTCTTTATTTCCAGTCAGGAGTTCTGTTTCGTCAGGTGTTTTTTTTTGTCCTCAATGTTCTAATGAGCAGAGAATTGTCAGGTGTGCCCAATCAGAGTGCGTGCACCTGGCCGAGATTAAAAGTAAGGCTGAGCTACACCGTTAGGAGTAAACACGCACTATAACAACTAAAATTCCTTGCTCTGCTACCTAGAGAAAACAAAAACAACGCACACACACACCTGCATACATATTCTACTAACAATGGCTAAATAAGACAGACACCAGAAAACACAATAGCAGTACACTCCACCAAACACAGAAAACACACAAGCTAATCAGAGTTACACATGTTGGGTAAATACTCACATCACTATAAAACACACTGAAGGACACACAGAAACCACAACACACTGAAGGACACACAGAAACCAACATTTACTTAATTAGCAAACATCTTTTCATCATTAGAGAAAGCTGTGGAGTGCTGAAAACCAATGGAACAGGAGAAAGAAAATAAGCAAGACCAGGATGAAGCAGGATCTGGCAGTGATGCTACAGAGGTGACTGGTAAAGGGCCCGAGTCTGGAGCTCTATCTGGCAAAGAAGCTACTTTGATTATGATAAAAGAGGTTGGTGACCTAGGCCATTTAGGGGCTGCGTTAACAGATCAGAACACCATGACTAAAGCTGCGACCTCGGTTGACCCGCTAAACCTGACCTTTGACCCTACCAAAACGCCCGACCCCCAGGCTCCTCCTGGACTGAGACTGAGGCCGGCTACAATGCTGAAGGACGAGGAAGAGGAAGGAGAGGACAGCGATGTGGAATGGAGAGAGGAGGATGAGGGAGAAAGGATGGAAGACGATAGTGATGAAGAGTGGAGGGAAGAAGAGGGGGATGAGGAAGATGAGGAAGGCTTGAACGATCTCCAGAAGCAAATGAAGAGGGAACATCGCTGTGCGCTGACCAACTCCAACAAGGCCTGCGTTGTCATGGAGAGACATAGGAGGTGTGTGACGGTGAAAACATAAATTATCTTCTCTCGCTCTCGCTCTCTTTCTCTCTTAATTTTTTCTCTCTCCCTCTCTTTTTTCTCTTCTCTCTCTGTGAAATGCTCACACACAGTGATCTGACAAATGTTTGCGCTTCTGCATGCCACAGGACAGTCCTATGAAGTGCAGTTTGACTCACTATCTTTGAAACAGACTTTGTCTTCTGAGACTTTTTAATACGTTTTATTTCTGTCCATGTGTAAATAGAGATTAATAATATATTTAGAAAAGTTATCTTACGGCATTTAGGTTGAGTGATTAAAGTTTAATTGGATACAAAACAAAAGAAGATTATTGATGTCATTCACAGTCTTTTTCTTTTCCTTTGCAACAGGAAACGCATCACTCAGAGCTGCAGCAAATTGCGGCAATTGTTGCCCGCGATCCCCGGCAGCCGCGTTGACATGGTTACGGTATTGGAGAAGACCGTGGCTTACCTGCAGTATGTCCAGGAAATGGTTCACGCCGAAGGCAACACCTCTGTCAGTCCACAGGTGAGTGGCCCAACAGGTGGACAGGAACGCCTGTGTTGTAAAGATAAAATATCAGTACAGTACCAACTAGTTTCGTTTTACCTTTGAAATAACGGAATGATTCTGAGAAGTTGTAGCTGTACAGAAGTTGTACTATGGAGTGGATGGTAATGGGGTGCTTGTCTGTTAGGACAAAATAAAGCTTGGTGTGTGTGTGTGTGTGTGTGTGTGTGTATACATGCATGTCTGTCTCTGTGTATGTGTGTAGGTGCTGTACCCCCCTACTGAGCTTCATACTGGCTGGCTGCAGCAATGTCACATGGGAAGGAAGCTGGGACAGAAGATGGCTGGTGAGGTGCAGACTCACCGACCCCGGTGAGACTCTCTCTCTGTCATTCTCTGTCTCTGTCTGTTTCTCATGTGCACAGACACACACCAACATAAATAAACCCAGTCAATAAACAGTGCCAGCCTATTAAATAATGAAACATCTACAGTAGATATAGAATGTGTGTTTGTTCTTCATCCAGCAGGAGGAAATGTGGCAGGGTGGTGAAGAAGAGGAGGAAAAGGAGGAAGAAGCGTAAGACACGTGGATAGAATGGGGAAAAGGGGGGAATCGTAAACATCAAATCAGTAGACTTGGTAAATTGTAAGTCCACAAAAGTTTACGTACACCTAGACTAAAGATATTCAAACTCAGTTTTTCACAACTCCACACATTTTATGTTACCATGCATTTCTTTTGGCAAGTCAATTATGACATCTACTTTGTTCACGTCAGAGGTCATTTTAAAATAATCAATTAGAGACAGATTTATTTCACTATGTCAGAATTCAAAAGTTTACTTGCAGGGTCAAAGTTTACACATACCAAGTTGACTGTCTCTTTAAACTGTCTGGAAGATTCCATAAATTGATGTAATGGCTTTTTAGAAGCTTCTGATTAGCCAATTGCCATAATTAGGAGTTAATTGAGAGTTAATATGCCCCTGTGGCTGTATTTAAGGGCCTACCTTTAGAGACAGTTCCTTTTTTCCCTTGACACCATAAGAAAATCCAAGCTACTCAGCCAAGACCTCAGAAAAGAAATTGAGGATGTCCACAAGTCTGGTTCTTCCTTAGGAGCAATTTCCAAACAACTGAAGGTACCACGAGCATCTGTACAAACAATAGAATGCAAATATGAAAATCTTGGGACCACACAGACGCTACACGCTGCACGAATTAACCCCCGCGGCTGAACAAACTTTGGTCCAAAAGGTTCAACTGAATCCCAAGACAACAACAAAGGAACTGGTGAAGGAGTTTGAGGCATCAGGCACCAAAGTATCTACATCCACCATTACGAGAGTCCTACATCGCCATGGCCTGAAAGGCCCTGCGTCCCTACTCCAAGACCGGCATAAAAAAGCCAGAATGAAGTTTGCAGGTGATCACCAGGATGAATACCTAGTATTTTGGAGGAGTGTTCTCTGGTCAAATGAAACAAAAATGTAACGGTTTGGTCACAATGATCAGCGCTATGTATGGAGTAAAAAGGGTGAGGCTTTTAATCCGAAGAACACCATCCCAACTGTGAAGCTCGGGGGTGGCAGCATCATGTTGTGGGGGTGTTTTGCTGGAAAAGGGACTGGAGCACTTCAGAAAATAGATGCCTTCATGAGGAAAGAGGATTACCTAGAAACACTGAAGCAACACCTCAAGACATCAGCTAGAGAGTTAAAACTTTGTCCCAACTGGGTCTTCCAGCAGGACTATGATCCTAAGCACACCTCCAAAGTTGTAACAAAATGGCTTGAAGACAACAAAGTGAAAGTATTGGAGTGGCCGGCACAAAGTCCTGACCTGAATTCCATAGATAATCTGTGTATTGAACTGAAAAAGCGTGTCCGAGCAAGGAGGCCCACAAACCTGACTGCGTTATACCAGTTCTGTCAGGAGGAATGGGCAAAAATTCCTGCAAAGTATTGAGAAGCTTGTGATAGGCTACCCCAAGTGTTTGATTCAAGTTAAGCAGTTAAAAGGCAATGCCATCAAATACTAAGTGTATGTAAACGTTTGACCATGTATGTAAACTATTCTGACATAGTGAAATAAATCTGTCTCTAATTGATTATTTTAAAATGACCTCTGATGTGAACAAAGTAGATGCCATCATTGACTTGCCAAAAGAAATGTATGGTAAAATGAAACGTGTGGAGTTGTAAAAACTGAGTTTGAATACCTTTAGCCTAGGTGTATGTAAACTTTTGGTAATGTGCTATCCAATACTGTTCATTACTGAATCATTTAAACAGGCATGTCATGTCCTCCTGCTGTAAACTACACATAATAATAATATTTGATGGAGATGTTTGTTTAAAATAAGTCTTGTTTTGTCCTCAACGTCTGTTGCAGTCAAATGATGACAGACTAGTTCCAGGAAGAGGTCTGTACGTCTCTGTCAGTCCAATAATGCCTGTAAGACAGTATTTAGGAGAAGAAAAAAACTGTCTGTTTTGGAAATCTTTCCTTCTGAGTGGCTGAGTTTCTGCATCAATCATAATAAAAGGAGAATGATCAGTCAATGTAATTTTATTTCCGGTAATGCATTGCATTACATTTAAATAAATAGGGCTTTACATACAAATCATAAAGGAAACAATAATTCATGTTCCCCAAACGGTTGCTTTGGTTGCATATTTCATCTGAATTAAAATAAAAACTTAATCAGGCAATACAAATTCATCACAAATACACCTGAAGAATGTCAGTGTGGTGTGGTCAAAAAGAAAGGTTAGTTTCCACTAGTAGTCAAGTTTTTTCTCCTCTCGAACGATACAACGGCATAAATAGCGCCATCTAGTCGATGATGGTGAAACTGCGGCCGCTTCTGAAGTAGTGCTCTATCTCCTCCAGTGATCGGCCGCGGGTCTCTGGGACACACACGGCTGTGAAGAGCAGGCCGACGACACACACCACACAGAAACACAGGAACGGCACGTACAGTCCATAGGACTCCTGGAGCAACGGAGGGAACAGGGGAGGGCCAAAGAGCAGAGTTAAGCAGTTGTGTTCTCTACTTGTGGTGTTACTGATGTTTGTACAACAAGTTGTGTGTGTGTGTGTGTGTGTGTGTGTGTGTGTGGGGTGGGGTGGGGTGGGGGGGGGACATTGGAAGATTTATTCTGATGTTTATGAATGCTTTCTATAAATTGAGTCCGCACACTAAATGATACTCCCATGCTGCTCCCATTCAACACATATCGTTTTGAAGCGCATGCTTCGTGTACTTTTGTTTTGTATGTATGTTTTCTCCTCACCACCACATGTGCAAAAAAGTGTGTAAGCACGAAGGCGGTGATCCAGCTCACAGCGACGCACAGTCCTGAGGCCACACCCCTAGTGACCAACGGCAACACCTCTGACATCAGCAGCCACGTGATTGGTCCCCAACCCATTGCATAACCTAGAAAGAGTAACAATGACATCACAGTCTATGGGAGCCACCCCAGACAATAAACATTTCAAAGCACAAACATTTTGGCTTTTTGACCCAGTTAACCAAGATTGATAACGGTTAAAATGCCCAACCAAGCTACCAAGAATTAATTACTTCTCTTAATTACTTTCTGTAAACATAGCAAAAAAAAAACTACAGCATATGTATTTAATTGAAGACCAACATTTCATGTTGCAGGTAACGTGTGACACTTCTGGAATATCCAGATAACATCCAGTAAAAATTATCCGGGATTTATTTATTTTTTTCAAAACTTTTACTCACCAATTATGAACACCATGATGCTCAAGAGAGGGATGAGGCCTGTTGCATTCTGGGAGCTGTAGTATATGGCGGTGCCGTTGAAGGACGGGCATGGTGTAGTATGAGAGTATATGGTCATCGTCAGAGTGGACAGGAACATCAGGAAGCCTGCAGAAAGACTCTGTTCAGTTGGCACTTTACACTTATGCTCAAACTGAAAGGAGACTGGCGCTTCTGCATTCTGTTGCGTGCCTCTTGTCTTCTTAAATAGATTAACACGAAGCACTGGCAGCCTACCACAGGACAGACAGACAAACCCACACACTTTACCTAATTCACACCCACACCCACATATTTAACACACACACACACACACACACACACAGTCGTATACCTGATGTATAAAGGAGGGCTTTGCGTCCAGCCTTATCCATCAGATAGGCTGCCATGGCGACAGAAACAAGACGGACCAGCCCCACTAGAGCGGCTTCATATTTGGGCTCCTACAGATTATATATCATTGAAATATTATTAAGGTAAAGGTAATTATTATTAATATTTTGGCTCATATAGATTAGCTATAATTGAAATAATGAATAATGATTGTCATTATTAACGTTTTGGAGTATTTTAACATGGCTACTATGGTTCGATGCAGTTACCAGGGAAACATTGGTCTTGTGAAAGATGGGTTCCAGATAGACCAGTACAGGTGTGATGCCTGTCATCTGCTGCAGGAAACGCATCACTACAGAGATCAGGATTGGTTTGTAGTAGATGGGCGTGGCAAGCTCTGACCAGGTGACCTTACCCTGTAGGAGAACACACACACATAGGCTGAAACCCTATCAAAGGGGAGAAACTATCTACATACTTTTTGTGTGTGTGTGTCTTTGAGAAACAATTATACTTACACCGTTTTTTGTTTTTTTTGCCCCAACAGTCAAGTTTCTAGTTTTAGTACCTGTGTTTTGATGCTGTGTTGTATAGCTGCCAGCTCCGCCACAGCGTTGTAGTGTGGTCCCCGGAGCCAACGGAGGGCCCTCTCAGCCTGGTCCTCCTTCCCCAGGGAGAGGAGCCTCCTGGGGGAACACGGCATGAAGGCCAGCAGGAGAACCATCACCAGGGTTGGGATGGAGCCCATTACGGCCAGCCACCGCCAAGGCACCACCAGGCCTGGACAGATCACACGTGACACACACACAAACACACACACACACACACACACACACACACACACACACACACACAGTTACTCCGAGTTACACAGATCACACACACGGCACACGGTACACACACACACAGTTACACACACACACACACACACACACAGTTACCCAGAGCGTTGAGCCAGGACTCCAAACACAGGGTCAGGGGTGTGTTCTACAGAGGGTAGCAGGGTTATGGGGGTTCTTACCCAGAGCGTAGAGGGCTAAGGCTCCAAACACAGCAGTGATCTGAGGGCAGCAACCCATCGCCCCTCTCACTTTAGGGTGGCAGATTTCGGAGATGTACACCTGGATTACACCCACCCACAAACACACACACACACAGACACAGTTACATTATTCACACACATCAGTTGCCAGGTTACAATGACGCTCGCTGTTTATGCCAAGAATTGTCAATATTTTTTTTTGGTCCCAAACAAATTGTACATTTTTATGTATTGAAATTGAACTTAATTTCACCCGTGCATTCTCTAACCTTACCCCCCCCC
Organism: Galaxias olidus; assembly: GCA_026901105.3. Lineage (NCBI taxonomy): Eukaryota > Metazoa > Chordata > Actinopteri > Galaxiiformes > Galaxiidae > Galaxias > Galaxias olidus. Next base: position 237,948 of record JAPMUY010003058.1, on the reverse strand, counting down.
CCCCCACACACACACACATACACACACACACACCTCCTATATTCAAAGTAGTATGGTAACTTACAGGTATGGAGGCGGCGGTCATACCAGCAGCAATGCCTGTCAGAAACCTGCCGACGTGAAGCATCCACCTGTCCTCAGCCCCGCCCATCAGCATGTACCTGGCACAAAACCCATTATCATCATCGTCATCATCCTCAACAACATCATCATCATCCTCATCAGCAACATCATCATCATAAATGTGTGGTAGGTGAGTGTTTCGTTGCCGTGGTGACGAATAGATACCCTATAGCGGAGGGCATCGCTGACATCATGATGCTCAGCTTTCGTCCGATCTTATCGTTTAGCACCATGGCGCCCAGGCCACCAAAAGCAGCACCCAGAGTAAAGATGGACTGATGGAGAAAAAGAAAGAAAGAAAGAAAGAAAGGAGGGAAGCATTAGAAGTAGAACCTCTCTTCTCTTTCTCTCTTCTCAAATCTTTATTGCCTTCTTTACATCTTTTTTCCTTTTTATTTCCCTTTGCTCTCTCGTTTTATCCTCTTCTTCCCTCCTTCCTTCCTTATCTCCTTTTGTCCTCCCTTACTCCTCACCCTATCTCCACCTTGCTTTCTGTCCCCCTACTGCCTTAATTCTCTACCTCTTCTTCCCTCCCCTCCCCTCCCCTCCCACTTCCCCTCTCTTCTCCTCTCCTCTCCTCTCCTCTCCCCTCTCCTCTCCTCTCCTCTCCTCTCCTCTCCTCTCCTCTCCCCTCCCCTCCCCTCTCCTCTCCTCTCCTCTCCTCTCCTCTCCTCTCCTCTCCTCTCCTCTCCCGCCTCCCCTCCCACCTGTCCTCTCCTCTCCTCTCCTCTCCTCCTCCTCTCTTCTCCTCTCCTCTCCTCACCCCAAACCACGCTGCCTGCTCTGTGTCCATCCTCAGTCTGGGGTCAGGGCTGTTCTGTAGTTTGGGCAGCACTGGGGATGGGTAAACCAGGGCATAGCCAAAGTTAAAGTTTCCCAGCACGGCTGCAAACACCGCCACATAAAGCATGCAGTCACTGGAAAACAACAAATATGTTTCGGATTATGATATATAATATTATCATGGACATAATTATTATTGTTTGTTTTTACACTTCAGTTCAAGAGGGCAACATTCTGACATGCAGTCACATAAAAAGTTATTAAACTACAACACATAGCATTAATTATGTTTTTATTAAACATATTATACAGTATTACATACATACAGTACTAGTCTGTGCATAAGTTTAAGGCAGGAGGTACTGTTTTGATCAAATGTTGTTTGGTCAAATGTTTATTTGATACAAATGAGCTTTTCTCTCACTTGTGTTTTATGAATTGTTAAAACAAATAAACAATTAACATTTATATATATTTTTTTTAACTTTAAAGACTCCACACCTGGCTAAAACTTTTGCACAGCACTGTATTTGTAAGTTTTGTTCATTACTTCTCTGCTATAGGTGTAGGAGCTGCCCAAACCTGATCTGTGAGGTGGGCTTTGCTATTAACGGAATTTCCTCGTCCATACTGAAGGTGGGACTTGAAGAGAAGTCAATCAAGAAATCGGTTATGTCCTCTGTTGGCTACCGGTCAAAGGGATTGGGCTTAGTTCCAGTGAAAATCCAGTTGGTCCAGTTAGGGTTTTACTCCGGTCCAAAATGACAGAAATAGACAGTCCTCTCTACTTGTCGAATCAATTTCTGACAGGTATTTAAATCTAACAATTTGTTTTGCTTTCAGATTCAGCTGTTACCAGCCCTGCAAGATTTTGTATTTTCTTTTTTTTCACTGCCCTGACAAGGAAGCTGGGTCAGACAGGTTATGAATGACATTTTTCCGCATCGCTAATAACAAGAGGGAAAACCTGTCTGTTCATCGGTAAAAAAAAAATAATAAAACGGCCATAGCCAGCAGTAACGAAACCCCACAATTTCGCAACCTGAGAGCTTTGATTGTTGATAAAATAAAACTAAAGCAGAAGGAGACCTGGGAGTGTTTCAAATGGTCAGCAACAACTGTTCCTCTCCTGAAAGTCCGTGATTGAGACACAATTAAGTGACCAAGTGTTTCGACATCCGTTACACTTGTTCTAAGATACAAATTCTGCAGTTGCAGTAAGGGTGACCGGGCCTTTGCTGTTCGAGCCCCTAAGCTTTGGAACTCCCTGCCTGATGATCTCAGGCTACCTCTTCTCTTTAAAATCACTTCTTAAAAAATAACTTTTATCTTAAAGTTTTCTCTTAACCGCTGCCTTTTATTTAGTGTATTTTAGTTTATTTGTAGGCCTATTACCAAAATGTATTGTGTCTTAATTATATTCGATTATTTTACTGTTATTTCTATTGTAAAACACTTTGCAACCCTGTTTTGAAAGGTGCTATATAATAAAGAGATTGTTATTGTTATATTATACTGCTTATTCAGATTTAGTTTAAACGTTTGTGTTGTCTTTTTGTGTATAGGTAGAAAACATCCAGGGATTCAATTATTTAATTATGTCAGCTTTGGTTTTGTTTGGTGTTGACGTGTATCCAGCTTCTAAAAATCAAACAATTTACCCGTAATTGTTTATCATTTTCTTTCAGATTTATCAGTTTGTCTCATAAAGGTCTATGCGCTATTTCTCCTTTTAAAATAACTTTGAATTTGATAAATTATCATTCTCCTTTTCAAACATGTGCTCATACACAGGACTCAATTATCCTATAACGTTCTGGTATCCACAGGGACAAAAAACTATCCAATTTGACTTTTCTCTAAACCTAGAGCATTTAACGTATGTGGGTGGTTCTGTTCAGATAGACATCTCGACGCTCCATTGAGCATGCGTGAACAATTAATTTCTCTCGTTCCTAGGCATGGTTCAAAACACAACAGCGACGCTCCCTCCCCACTCCAACCGCCGCGGTAGACTGTTAAATGGAAAATTACACGGTAATGGCTGTTTCATTGTTGTTTAAGGGAAATGGAATTTGATCAAATGAAAAATTACAAAGTTGAGTTGAAACATTTATGTGCCTCGGAAATTGACAGCACGTTCCAACAGATGGCGCCATATCACTGTATCGCTCCCTCAGTCGTTAATAAACGTGTAGGCCTGAATAATTTTTCCAAGCCATTTGCTATTTTACTAAGAGTCTGTCAAATGCAAGCGTACATTTAGTTCAGACAACTCAGCATTATTTCAATACAATAATAAAACAAGAAATAGTATATATTAATTTTAACAATCAAACACTTAGGTTGAAGTATAGGTTGCATACAAGTGAAGTACAGACAGCCTACCTGGTTTAACCTTATTCGTGTGTGTGTGTGTGTGTGTGTGTGTGTGTGTGTGTGTGTGTGTGTGTGTGTGTGTGTGTGTGTGTGTGTGTGTGTGTGTGTGTGTGTGTGTGTTTGGGTGCGTGTGCGTGTGCGTGTGCGTGTGTGCAATTTGCAGGTAGAAGAGGCCATGGGTCCAGGCCTGTTTGGAACCCAGCTGCTGGTCCAAGACAAAACGACAGGTTTGGAAATGACTATGAAGACAGTAAGTGTTCAGGATGAAAAGGATTAAAGGGACTTTTACATATTGTGTATTTTTAGTGAACACATGTTTTCTTTAGGTTGAGTGTCTGGATGAAGGGCGGGCCAACCAAGCACTGAAGGAGGTCAGACACACACACACACACACACACACACACACACACACACACACACACAAACAAGATCCTCTTTTGAAATTCTATTGCAAAGGTCGCCTGGCCTGAGGGTGTTACCCTATACTGTATATCTATTTCATGCATGTATGTGTTTGTGAGTGTGTGTTTTCTGTTTCAGACTCTGTCTCTCCTGAAGTTGCGACATCCCTATATTGCCAATTACAGGAAGCTGTTCATCACATGGGATCACGCTGTGAGAACATAGCTTTCATATCATAGTTCTATCAACCCGTTGATGACTAAGGACTATGTTTAGTACTTTCAAGGAAATGTTTTCTGATGTAATTTAAATCTCGTTTTTTTCCCCTCAGATTTATAAATGTCTGAAAAACATTTAAATTAATGTTTAAATTTGTAGTTTCAGATATAATTTATAAATCTCAAAACAAGGCAAAAGTAGCTGTGCGTTCTATTAATAACTGTCTCTGATAAACTGAAGAACCAACAAGGTGCATCTCAGTCAAAATCTACTGGAACATAAAATAATCAATATACTCAAACATTAACCATCAGAGAGCTTAACATAAACAATAAACATAAAAAATACATTTGTGATAAAGGAAACGAAACCAAAGTTTTAGTCTATCCAATTATTATAATTGCATAATTTCAATATACACAGGATAGGATGTTATGTCATTGGGGTTATCAAGTGGGCACCCTCCATCCCAGATGTTTCGTTAATTTGAGCCCACGACACCTCTAGAAGGCTTTACGGTGAGCAATGACGTTTTAGAGCCACCACCCTCTATATCCGCTCTCGGCACGGCCAGATATAAAAAATGAAGTTATTTATTAAACCGAGAGATATCCCTATACCTATCCCTAATTCCTATTCCTGCAGGCTTTCAATGCCAACTCTGCAGAGATACTTACCACCTGAAAAGAAGATAATCTTTCCCTACTCTGTTACTGCAGGCTTAATATATGACGCTCTGCAGATATCCCTATACCCATCCCTATTCCCTATGCCTGCAGGCACTTTCTGCCAACTCTGCAGGGATACTTACCACCTGAAAAGAAGATAATCTTTCCCTACTCTGTTCCTGCAGGCTTGATAAATGACGCTCTGCAGGAAAGACTTACCTTTTATACCTTTGTCCTGAGATTAATCCTTTCTTGGTTTTTCAGCATGATGTTCTTTACTTTTGTGCCCATATAGGATCCTTCCTTTTCAGCCACAGCCACTGGCTACTTCTTTCTGCTATATCTGATATAGCTTTTATGGTCTGGCGCAAATCTTTGCCGCAGATCCCCAACTCCTTAAGGAGTTTGGTAGTTGATATTGCCACAAATCCACGGCATCCAACTTCCACAGGGCACACCTTTGTTCTCCAACCTCGCTGTTCTGCTTCAGCTGCTAATTCGCTGTAGCGGAGTTTCTTTCTTTCGTAAGCCTCGTCGATTGCTTCTTCCCACGGGACTGTTAGCTCTATAAAATAAACAATTTGCTGTGTGTTGGACCAGAGTAATAAGTCTGGTCTTAAGTTGGTTGTTGCAATCTCCGATGGGACTCTCAGTTGTTGGCCGACATCAGCAAGCATTTTCCAATCACATGCTCTCCTCAGCTGCCCTGAGCTTTGTTTTGCTCTATAACTCTTCTTTCCCGGAACTCCCTCCCTGACAAAGCGAATGTGGTGCATGTCGCCCTCTGCTCCAATTGGCAGGGCATTAACTGTTGAGCGCCTATGCTCTATTGCTTCCGCCAAGCATTTTAGTACTTGATTGTGGCGCCAGGTGTATCTTCCTTGAGTAAGGCTCGTCCTGCACCCAGCCATTATGTGTTTGAGATTAGCCGTCCCGCCACAGAGGGGGCAAGTTGGATCCTCTCCTACCCATTGGCTGAGATTTGTTGGTGTTGGCAGTACGTCGTAGGTTGCCCTAACAATGAAGCTAATTCTTGTGGATTCCATTCCCCACAAGTCTTTCCAGGTAATTTTCCTCTGCTCTACACTTTCCCAGTTCACCCATCGCCCCTGTTTGGCTTGTGAGACAGTTTTAGCGCTCCTTACTGCTTCCTCTTGCTTACGTATCTGTTCTATCACTAATTTGCGTTGTTCCAAAGGGGTTGCTTTTGACCATCTCGGTTTACTTGTACCAAGTCCAAGTCCTCCTCGTCCATGTTGTACTTGTCCTACTATTTCCGTATGTTTAAGGGCTGCTTTTGCTTGCAGTACGGCCTCTTTTGGATTCCATTTCCGTCCGGTTGCCAATGTGGGTGCCGCTTTTCTTATTATATTATCTCGGGATTCCGCAAGTGTCATTTCTAGTCTTGCTTTAGTGCACTTAAATTCCTCTGTAAGCCCGGTAAGCGGCAGTTCCAGAGCTCCTTTCCCGTAAAGAGCCAGGCTACTAAGACACCGTGGCACCCCTAGCCATTTCCTAGCATAAAAGCTGACTCTTCTTTCTAGCTTTTCAACTTTAGTGATAGGTACATCATACACTGTCAATGGCCACATGAGCCGGGGTAGAAGTCCAAACTGTAGGCACCATAGTTTTAGCTTTCCTGGCAACCCTGACTTCTCAATGTTCTCTAGGCCTCTGTTCAGTTCTATCCTTAATTCCTCCACCTGCTCCGAGTCTTTAAGGGTAGCATTGTACCACTTTCCGAGGCTTTTGACAGGCTTTTCGATCACGGTTGGAATTGGATCCTCATCTATGAAGAAAATTTTGTTGCACAATTTTCCCTTAACAACAGATATGCTTCTGGATTTGCTTGGTTTTACTTTCATTCTAGCCCATTTAAGGTTATCATTAAGTTTGCTTAGCAGTCTTTTAGTACACGGAGCCGTTGTCGTCAATATTGTCATATCATCCATATATGCTCGAATGGGAGGGAGACGTAATCCTGCCCTTAACTTTTGCCCGCCAACGACCCATTTTGATGCTCGAATTATTACTTCCATGGCCATAGTAAATGCCAAGGGTGAGATTGTACATCCGGCCATGATGCCAATCTCCAGACGTTGCCACTCAGTGGTAAATGTCGGTGTATCAAAACACAATTGAATGTCCTGAAAGTATGCCTTAACCAGGTTTAAAATTGCATTTGGTACCTTAAAAAACTCAAATGCAGACCACAAAAGCTTGTGGGGCACAGACCCAAATGCGTTTGCCAAGTCCAGGAAAATTACATGAAGGTCCTTTTTCTCACGTTTTGCCAATTGAATTTGGTGCCAAATCATGCTAGTGTGCTCCAGACACCCGGAGAAGCCTGAAATGCCTGCTTTCTGTACTGAGGTATCTATTAACTTGTTCTTTGTAAGGTATTCGCTCAGTCTTTGTGCTACTACGCTAAAAAATATTTTCCCCTCCACATTAAGCAAGCAAATTGGTCTGAACTCGCTAATGTCACTAGAATCTTTCTCTTTTGGAATCAGTACTCCTCTGGCTCGACGCCATGATCTGGGAATGATTTGTTTTTGCCATGCCAGCTTCAGTAGTTTCCAAAGGAAACGTAGGACATCGGGTGCATTTTTATACAGTCTGTAAGGTACTCCGTTAGGTCCTGGTGCCGATGCTGCTCTTGCACGTCTGACTGCATTTTCCACCTCTTTCCATTTTGGAGGGCTGGTGTCCATTTGCTCGACTGGGTCCTCAATTGGTGGAATATCTGCGGGAATTGTGAGTTCCTCATACATTTTCTCATCTGTGTGAGTTTCTTTTAGGTGGGACTCCAGTTCCTGTTTGGTGGTTTTAAGCATTCCGTCTTTTGCTTTGTTGAACAAGGACTTAGTAAACTTGAAGGGGTCTTTGTAGAATTGACTCCTTGCTCGTTCTTTCTTCTTTCGGTTTCTTCGTAGGTTCTCGGCTCTCCTCAATGTTGACAACCGCTTCTTTAAGCTGTCCTGCAAGTCTTTAATGCCTGCTTTTTCTGATTCAGATGATTTTTCCATTGCTTTTTTAATAGCCTTCTTTCTTTTACCAGCTTGTCGATCTCTTGTTGCCTCCTCGATTTTCTTGGCTCCACCTGGGTTTTTTGAAGTTTCTCCAGTAGCCCAAATCTCTCCTTTCCATAATCATATATGATATCGCCTATTTTTTCCAGCTTCCTTTCCACTGTGCCCCTTAGCTGTTCAAGTGTCTTTTTCAGATCTATGTTAATAGAGTCCCAAACATTCTTTTCAGCGGCTGATGGCCACTTTACTTTAGGTTTTTTGTCACTGATCTTCTCCTTGGAGGTTTTTTGTGCTTGATCGGGCTCTACCACCTTATCCCCTTGTCTTTCGGTGCTTGTCTGTGCCGCTTCAGTGCTGGAGTTGTTGATGGCCTGCGGACTTTGGTTTGTGTCCAGCCGCTGGCCTTCATTCGACTTACTTGCTTGACTTCTTAAAAAGTACTGGTCAATGCGATGCTCCTGCTTCTTCCTACTTAGGCACCCTTTCTTAATTACTGGATAGACTAACATTTCTCTGTTTTTCTTACTTTATCACACATTCATTTTGAGTAATATCGCTCTTTTTGTTTATTTTTAGCTCTTATAGTTAATATTTGAGTTGTGTTTCAAAATGCATACTGTGACACACATACTTGACACAAATGTGATCATATAATTTTGTTTTTAATGTGTGTGTCTGCGTGTGTTGCCAGATCTCATCTGTATTCCTATGTTTGGTCACCAACCATCCCTTCCTGAATTCTCTGGACACTCTCATCCAGTCTCACCGACAGCGCCAGAGCCAGATAAACAGCAGGGTGAAGATCAAACTCTACTTCTCTCTCTTTCTCTCTCTCTCTCTCTCTCTCTCTCTCTCTCTCTCTCTGTCTCTCTCTCTCTCTCTCTCTCGCTCTCTCGCTCTCTCGCTCAATAAAATTTTCAATTCAAATGAGCTTTATTGGCATGGTAAAGTATACATTTACAATACATTTACACTGCCAAAGCATTACAACACATATGACAGATATGACAACAACAAAATGTAATTTTATGTGATAAAACAATTTCACACACTTTTTTATTTTTATTTTTGAGATTTTTTATTATTTTTTTATTATTCATTTGTTTCACTGGCTGTTTTCAGAGTGTGGCCTCTCTCTCTCTCTCTCTCTCTCTTTTAGCATTTAAACCTAGGTAAACTAATAAAAAAGATGTGTAATGTTGATGCTGACCTTTGACCCCATGTGACCTTTCAGGTCTTTAGGAAGCTCTTGGGGCAGATGGTGGATGCTCTGGCCTACCTTCACAAGCGTAACATCATACACCGGTACACACTCACACCCTCCCGCACACATATACACACACACACACACACCAGGGCTCTTAATGCGCATCTAATCACAGAAATGTTCATGAATATATATTCCAACGTCTGTGTTTAAAAACTGGTAGAAGCTCATGTCTCTGTGTATTTGTCTCTGTGATAATTTCTCAGAAACGTGAAGCCGAGCAACATCCTATTGGTGGATGAGAACAACTTCCGGCTGTGTGACTTCATTTCCTGTTCTCTGACAAAGGATAGAATGAAGCTGAGCATTAAAGCCACGTCTGGTAACTATGACGACGAGGGTTTAGTTTCCAACCAAAGAGCCAATCAGGGTTTAGTTTACACCAAATGACCAATCAGGGCTTTATGTTTCACTACAGGGACTAACAGTGACATGTTATAGGACAGTCTTGACAGTTGGTTCCCAGCATGTGATGTTGGAAAGCTTTATGGGACGTTTAGTCACTGTTTGTGTATGTGTGTATGTGTGTGTGTGTGTGTGTGTGTGTGTGTGTGTGTGTGTGTGTGTGTGTGTGTGTGTTGCAGCTGCAAAGCGCTGGATGGCTCCAGAGAGTGTGAATGATCATCGTTGGACGGAGAAGTCAGACATCTGGTCGCTGGGCTGTGTGTTGTTAGACATGTTGACTTGCCACGTTCTGGACGTAAGGAACACAAACGCACACATACACACACACGGAGACACACACACACACACAAGCAGACGCACACGCACAGACGCACAGACACACACAACACATACACGCACAGACAGACAGACAGACAGACAGACACACGCACACGGAGACTCACATACACAAAGACACAAAGACACACACACTCACACACACACAGACACAAACATACATACATATATCGCACACGCAAACAAATAAACACTTCCACCCACGACCAGTACTTAATACAAATAAGAAGCTGTTTTATTTGTTACGTTCCTGCTGTTCCCTCCTCCGACCACTAGGACCACTCGTCCGTTTCCCAACTGCTGCGTTTACGTCAGAACCAGAGTCCCTTGGCGGTGATACAGCACCCTGGCATGCAGGAGCTCCTCAGCCTCATGGTCCAGTACAACCCCGTCAAGCGCGCCACCATCTGGTGAGCGGAGAAATCATGCAGTGTGCTGTGCCTGTGTTTTCTCTATAGAGTGCTAGTGATCCTGCTGTTTACTGCTTAGGGTGCTAGTGATCTTCTTGTTTTCTCTATAGGGTGCTAGTGATCCTGTTGTTTTCTCTATAGAGTGCTAGTGAACTTGTTGTTTACTAGTTAGGGTGCTAGTGATCCTGTTGTTTTCTCGTTAGGGTGCTTGTGATCCTGTTGTTTTCTCGTTAGGGTGCTTGTGATCTTGTTGTTTTCTCGTTAGGGTGCTAGTGAACGAGGACCTGGCCAAGTCAATTCTCCTGGAGTGTGGATCCTCCCTCGCCTACATGAAGAAAATCCTGCCTCACGGAGTCAGTGGGCCGCCGTTTGATCAGGGGCCTGACCAAGTGTTAGGTAGTCTTAACATCTCTGAGCTTTTCTCTTCTGCCCTCTGCTCCTCTCCTCTCCTCTCCTCTCCTCTCCTCTCCTCTCCTCTCCACTCTGCTCCTCGCCTCTCCTCTCCTCTGCTGTCCTCTCCTCTCCTCTCCACTCCGCTCCTCTCCTCTCCACTCCTCTGCTGTCCTCTCCTCTCGTCTCCTCTCCTCTCCTCTCCTCTCCTCTCCTCTCCTCTCCTCTCCTCTCCTCTGCTCTCCTCTGCTCTTCTCTCCTCTCCTCTCCTCTCCTCTCCTCTCCTCGCCTCTCCTCTCCTCTCCTCTCCTCTCCTCTCCTCTCCTCTCTGTCCTCTCCACTCCTCTGCTGTCCTCTCCTCTCGTCTCCTCTCCTCTCCTCTCCCCTCCTCTCCTCTCCTCTCCTCTCCGCTCCTCTCCACTCCTCTGCTGGCCTCTCCTCTCGTCTCCTCTCCTCTCCTCTCCTCTCCACTTCTCTCCTCTCCTCTCCTCTCCTCTCCTCTCCTCTCCTCTCCACTCCTCTGCTGGCCTCTCCTCTCGTCTCCTCTCCTCTCCTCTCCTCTCCTATCCACTCCGCTCCTCTCCTCTCCACTCCTCTGCTGGCCTCTCCTCTCGTCTCCTCTCTTCTCCTCTCCTCTCCTTTACTCTATTCTCACTCAATTAGGCCTGAATGCCTGTTTGCCACTTTCACAGGTCATCTCTCTCTCTCCTTTCTAACAGTGTCTGTGTCTGGTGTTTGTCTGGTGTGTATGTTTGGTATACGTGTGTGTGTGTGTGTGTGTGTGTGTGTGTGTGTGTGTGTGTGTGTGTATGTGCGTGTGTGTTTGTCTGGTGTGTGTGTGTGTGTATGTGCGTGTGTGTTTGTCTGGTGTGTGTGCTTGTCTGGTGTGTGTGTGTGTGTGTGTCTGTGTGTTTGTCTGGTGTGTGATTTTGTGTCTGTGTGTTTGTCTGTGTGTGTGTGTGTGTGTGTGTGTGTGTGTGTGTGTGTGTGTGTGTGTGTGTCTGGTGTATGTGTTATCAGAGTTCATGAAGCTCTATGTAGAAGTGGAATCCGTCCAGACCTCCGTCCTGTCCTACCTTCTCTCTCACAAGGACTATGGTAAATACTCACACACACACACACACACACACACACGCATACTGGCATACACACAACACCTGCACTCACTGACACAAACACCTGCACACACTCGCACACACTCACACACACAAATGCACTAAGATGTATATAAGATTGATCATGTTGAGTCCCGAGAACGTAATAGTATTCTTTCCTCAGCTGTTAGTTGACGGACCTTTGTATAAATGTTTGTTGATGATGTTGTCGTGGCCGTTGCTATAGTGACGTCAAAGTCGGGTGAATTGATGGACGTGGTAACCACGGCGATGCAGACACACCAGGACTGCGTCGACGTTCAGATGGGTGCCTGTCAGGTGATCTTGGCAGGTAACCCTAACACTCATTAGCACCCACTAACACAACCAGCCAGCTGGAATGGATGGCTACTTAACAGTGGTAGCGTTCTGTCTGCAGCACTGAGCGGGGGTGAGGAGGAGAGCGCCCCCTGTGTCCTTCCTGAGGGACTAACCAGCATGGTTCTGGCTGCTGTGCTGATGTACCCTCAACATGCCAAGCTGCTCTCCAGCGCCCTCCAGCTTCTCGGCTGTCCACCTGCGCTCAGTCAGTACATTCCCTCTGACACTCACACACACACACACCCTCTCTCTCTCTCTCTCTCTCTCTCTCTCTCTCTCTCTCTCTCTCTCTCTCACACACACACACACACACACCCACACCCTTACACACACACACACACACACACACAGAGAAGTTCACTGTCAAAAACCTGTCAATCCTCCTGTCTCTTTGGTGTGTTTAACTCATGTGTGTTTGTCTGTGTGTGTGTGTGTGTGTGTGTGTTCAGAGCAAACCGCAGAGTGTGCGTTGGTGAAAAGGGTTTTTAACGAGGTAATTGGAGCATTGAGACGGTTCCCTAAGCAACGGGAGGTGGTGCTGTCCTGCTGTGTGTGTCTGTGTGGCCTGCTGGCTACAGGTGAGTGACCCCTGACCATTCAGGGTCAAAGTGCATCACCTTTTGGGTTAGGGTCATGGTCATGGACGCCTGCTGTCAGTTTGAAAGTTGGTGACCTCTAACCATAGAGAGCGAACATTTATGTCTATGACAAACACATGTTTAGGTATTTGTGCTTCTAAAAATTTTAAATTCATCAATTTTAAATTTATTAAATGGAAGCTTGCCCAATCTTTCCCCCGATTTACTGTAAAAATGTGTGTGTGTTTGTGTGTGTGGGGGTGGGTGTGGGGGTGGGGGTGGGGGTGGGGGTGGGTGGGTGGGTGGGTGTGGGGGTGGGTATGTGTGAGTGCGGGTGCGGGTGCGGGTGCGTGTGCGTGTGTGTGTGTCTACAGGACCGCTCGCTGTGGAGGGAGCAGTGGAGGTGATGTGCATGGCAGCAGAAACACACATGCAGGACTGCACAGTGCTGGAGAGTGTGTGTTCCTCTCTGTGGGCCCTGGGGGAACAAGGTGAGACGGACAGACGGACGGACGGACGGACGGACAGACAGACGGACAAGGAGGGGGACAGACAGGGAGACAGACAGACGGACGGACGGACGGACGGACGGACAGACGGACGGACAGGGAGACAGACAGACAGACAGGGAGAGGGACAGACGGACGGACGGACAGGGAGGGGGACAGACAGGGAGACAGACAGACAGGGAGGGAGGGGGACAGACGGACGGACGGGCGGACAGACAGACAGGGAGGGAGGGAGGGAGGGAGTGAGGGGACAGACAGACAGGCTGACAGACAGACGGACAGACAGACGGACGGACAGACGGACAAACAGGGGGACAGACAGGGAGACAGACAGACAGACAGGGAGAGGGACAGACGGACGGACGGACAGACAGACAGACAGACAGGGAGGGAGGGAGTGAGGGGACAGACAGACAGGCAAGTAGACAGACAGGCAGGCAGGTGCATTTTCCCTTATTAAGTACTCAGTCTCATTCAATGATTGCAACTCACACAAGTATTTCCTGGTCATGGAGTATAGTTTAGTGAAGTCCTTAGATGGTCAGACCAAAGTGGGTTGTTTCATTCATCGACATTTTGATTCATTGGGTGGCGGTGGTGATTGACAGGTATGAGTGACCAAAAGGATGTGGAGGATTGTGTTCTGTTGATGATCCACATTCTGAAGAACCAGCAGGTGCACACTGAGCCAAACTCACAGCTGGTCAGCAATGCCCTGCAGGCTCTGAGCTGCCTGGCACGAAACTCAGGTCAGTCGCACTCGCACGCACGCACACACACACACACACACACACACACACACACTCAGATGCTTCTAAATGCTTGGAAATGCATTTAATGTGTTTGTACTGTAACATTTTCTTTAAAACAAATTACTTAAGAAGATTAGCAGCTGTTTTATTCAAGTATATTTTATAATGAGAAACTACACTGATATTGGGTGTGTTTGTATTTTTAGGATAGATTAGTGACATTAAAAAACATTTGTTTTTCTCTTATGACCAACCAGAGCTGGCAACCTACAGAATCTTATTGGCTCCCGATGGTGGGCGGGGCTTAGCCCTCATCAAGGAAGTGACTGCTTGTTACCGTGGTGACCCGGAGGTGATACAGGGTGTTTGTTGCCTTCTGGCCAGTATGTCCAAGCATGGTAAGTCAGATCCAACTTAAATTTCAGGTTTCTTTAAAAAAATATGAATAATAATTTTTTTTATGTAATGAATTGATGAAATAACCCCTTGTGTTGTGTTTGTGTTTGCTTATAGGAGACATTGTGGTTGACTTAGTAGAAGAGCAGATCCCAGAGGAGCTGGCCCTGATTGAAGAACAGTTTAGTTCCAACAAGGTCAGGGTTTAAACTTCATTTATAGTGGCTGATATTTTAAAGAATTTTGTTAATCATCCTTTTTTTAATAATTTTTTTATTTGTGGTTTGTGTTTTCCCAGGAGATTCTTCAGCAGATTAAATTGGCGTTGTCCCTTCTCAAATGTCCCCCTATCAGTGCTAGTGGCTCTGAATGATTCTGCCTTCACTTCTTTCTCTCTCTCTCTCTCTCTCTCTCTCTCACTCTCTCTCTCACTCTCTTCATTATCTATCGATCCATATCCTAATTTTAGTTCTGTTTTTCTTTAATGTCTGCCTGTCCTGTCCTGCCCTCCTCTAATCATCTCCATGTCCAGCTCTACCATTCTAACTCTGAAGTAGAGGCACCTCTAAACTCTATCTGTGTCCCCTATTCTATTTTATTTCCTTTTTCTAACCAGCTCTGTTTGGTTCATAATAAACACTGCATGCCTTCTAACTATACATATGTACATATTATATAGGATATATCCATCCAGAGAAAAATCAAACATGACAAAATTGAAGCACCCCAGGAAAGATAATACAAATCAAACAATAAATATGAGTTAAAAGAAGTTCTATTTAATTCATATAGTGAACTATGTGGATGAGCAGAAACTTACAATATATAATCAGATCCTATATTGTGTTTCGGCAGTGTTGATAGGATTTGCCAAGATATAAAAAGGGTAAAATAAGGTTTTTCATCGGGTGTAGAGTAAATTTATTTCACATTAGTTCTATGATTTTTAATACAACATCTATCTAAAGCTTGAGCCCATACTATAGTACCTGGGGGGCAGACATTCTGCGGGGAGGCGCGCGGCCGCGTGCGCGTGCTGTCACTCGGTTTAGGAGTGGGTGTGCTGCGCGTGTAGGATAGACAACGACCAAAACCGCGAGCCATAGTACTAAGCACCGTGTGTTGAGTCAATATGTTTCGGTGAAACAGACCTATCGAGTGAAGATTCTGGTGCATGCATTCTGGATAGGACTTTTTTCTACACCGGACGCATGCAATCACAGAACCGTGGACAACCGGGCAGGACCCGGACCGAAACCATGAGCTGCAGCTGGGGCACGGAGCTTTGGGTACGTAGTGCTGCACGGCTTGGTTACTGAACCGTAGCATAAAGGCCTAGCGATGTCGATGAAGGCTACGTTTGTGGGTTTAGGTCTGCTTGCGGGTATGCCATTTTCAAAAATATCTTCGTTGTATGATATGGTTTACAGCGGATGCGCGTGCGTGCGCCCTAGCAAAAAGGTATAGGTCGGCTACTGGTTGCTGCTCTTTTTAAGCTGCTGCTGCCATGATGCTTCTCACGGCGCGTGCACGCAGGTTATTACTGAGGGGTAGCGGCCCGTTGTGTTAGGAGACCGAAGCACCTGCACGAGCGCGATAGATGGGCGACGCAGATGTTGACCATCAAGCGTCTTAGATAGCCTACGTAAGGCTTGGCGAATTTATGCCTGGTAGCTCATAAATAGCGCCCTGTATTGTTTTTTTACACATCATACAGCCACCATTAAAAATAAGCCTATTAGCTGTGTCCAACTGGCGGCTAGTCGCGCTCAGACCGGCTGCGATTGCGCAGTAGGCCACAGCGATGAGTGATGATAACCTATATTGTCGTCATCACCGCGCCGTGATTCATGGCAGTCTTTTGACTTGCAAAGCCAGGTGGACCTCGATTGAACGACTAAATACTATTATGTCGAGAGCTAAGACTTAGTTATTCCTTCAGCCACTTCATGCATTTGACAAAACCCCGACACTCTAGGTAAAACGGATCATACCGTAGAGGCACTATCCAAGGTTCTGAATCCATCTCTGCACGTCAGGCTTAAACAACCGCCACCAACATAACGTGAATGATTGGTATTGAAATTATACGCATTTGATATCAAAGTAATGTTACTTCTATGAACTAAAAATACGCACATGGCAGTATGTCATTAATATTTAGAATTTCATGCAGATATACCCATTCAAGCAGACTGGGCTGGATGCCTATTTTAGTAATTAAGAGGTTATAATAATAAATAAAAAGGTGTATTAATTAAACATATCTACTTGTTATTATTACATAATGAGGTCACTGGTAATAAGCATTTTTAAGTACACTTTCACAAGGAATAATTACAAATTTATAATTAAATAACGAAAAACTGTTGTATCAGCAAAAATAAAAGAAACATGCTGATGCAAGTGCCTATATCTCTGTTGCTATGATACAACCTAGAATATATGTATCACTGGGCAACCAGTGTTTCCAACCTTTTCTCAGAGTCTTTAGTTATTCTCTTACAGTAGCTTCTCTTTTACTTCTACTTGCACACAAAATAAACGAACATTTTTTTTTCAAATTGATGTGGATTGTGAAATAATGTTCCCCTTTCCCTGTATGATTCTCAGGACCAGTTTGATAACCTGGAGAAGCACACCAGCTGGGGAATTGAGTTCCTGGAGCGATACACCAAGTTTGTGAAGGAGAGGTCAGAGATTGAGCTCAGCTACGCCAAACAGATCAGGTACCGTCACAGCACAGCAGCACTCACTCATGCCTTAGGCTTTATAGTATGATAATAGTAATACGTCACTCTGTATTACTTCCATCAGGCTGAAGGCAGCATGGTTATGAGAAGGATTTTTAACTTTACAGTCTAGTTACTCCAAGCAGATCAGGTACCATCACAGCACAGCAGGACTGACTCATGGGTTAGGCTTTGGGTAACATAAAACCACACATCGAAGGATACATTAATTTAATTACTGCAATCTGCCAATAAATAAATTACTAGATGGTATTCTTATGTGGGCAGTATTATTTTGAGAGGAATTTGTATTTTAATTTCTACAGTTTAGCTGTGACCTTTAGCAAATTGAAACATGTTGTCCCAACACTGACAAAAGGTGTTCTAGGGTTTAGGGGACAGTCTGTGTGACCAACGAGGCATTTTGAATGCACATGGCATGGTACATTTATTTTGACAGCACATGTTATACACATAGGCAGATCAATGTGCTTTACTTGAGGTAAAGCAGTCGCATACAGAGCAAGGAATGCAATAATACGAACAGATAAAATAAGCGAAGTAAGGAGGCTGATGTGGGACAATTAAAAGGCACTTCTGTTTTGATGTATGCAAAAGGTCTAATTCGAGTCCTTGAATTGTAATTGTATTGATATTGATGATGATAATAATAATAATAATTATAGTCATATTTGCATTGCAGTTTTCCTCACAATGTAACAAAGTGGTAGAAATATATTTAATGGTTAAAATGATTCCTAGCGACATATTAAAGATATATGTGACGCATAAGTTTAGAAACGTAACAGATGCTGGGGTGAGAGGGGGGGAGGGAGAGGCGGGGAGGGGCGTGGGGGGGGGGGGGCGACAAAAGGAGCATTCCTTTCTCACGTTCTTTATTCCTGCCCTTTCTCCCTCCTTTCTCCCTCCTTTCTCCCTCCTTTCTCCCTCCTTTCTCCCTCCTTTCTCCAAAAGGAATCTGTCTAAGAAGTATCAGCCCAAGAAGAACTCCAGGGAGGAGGAGGAGAACAGGTGAGACTCCATTCTTGTAGTTTTAGATCATAAACAATATGGAAACTACAAAACTTGAACTCTTAGGTCTACAGTTAGGTGGCTTGCACAACCGTCTTCTTAATCTCTGCAAAGTGAAAAATGTATGAAACTAAAATCCTAAGCAGAAAAAAGAAATCTAACAAAACATAAGCAGAAAGTTAACTTTGGCTTCCTGCGTCCGGGTCATATGACTTATCACTTCCGGGTGGGTTATCCAGGTACACTTCCTGTCGGGCTTTCCTCCAGACGCTGCGGGAGCTGGGTGACTACGCCGGGCAACACGAGGTCATCGCCGAGAGCCTTCACACACACATCATCACCGAGCTCACGCGCTACACACAGGAGCTGAAGGCTGAGAGGAAATCCGTAAGACAAACACACACACACACACACACACGCACACACACTCATCGAAAACAAACAAACCAAACAAATCCGTCAGGGTCAGCGAGGTCATCGCCATCATCATTATTTGCTTGGTCTCTCAGCGGTCAGCCAATCAAGGATTAGCATAATCACAGGCTTGCATTTGCCTGAGGGACACACACACACACACACACACATACACACACACACACACACAGATTTAGCCATATTCAATAAATCCTAAGAAAAACTGGGTCACATATTTGGGTCATGGGACAGAGGGGCAGGTTGGACCCGTCTCCTCCCCCACAGCCTCTACTGTCTCGGTGATAAATGGAGCCGGTGTCTGGAAGTAATATCCAGCAGGAGGAGGGTGTGTGTGTGTGTGTGTGTGTGTGTGTTTGTAACCTCATTACCCCTTCCCTCTGCTCCTCTTCACTTCCTTTAGAATGTGTGTGGGTGTGCGTGTGTGTGTGTGTGTGTGTGTGTGTGTGTGTGTGTGTGTGTGTGTGTGTGTGTGTGTACTGCGAGGTGTAATAATTGCGGAGGCCGAACCTGCTTAAGACACGACCGTTCCAAACAGAGATGATTAGGGGGGAATTTGTCTCTCCTGCTGGTTGTTTGGCCTCTGAACGCTTGCTAAGCAAAGCCCTTGCAATGTCTTTTTTTACTCTTAGTGACATGGTGACCTGCACACTAACTGAACTCCAAACAGTAATTCGAAATCAAATCGTCCTTTTACAATAAAAAAAAAAAACCTTAGTTGTGTAGCATTTTTCTCAACTGTGTTTTAACAACAAGACAATAGTTTCCACAGTTTAAAAAAAAAAATCTCATTTCTATAAATCGCTTGGTGGCTGAGTGCCATGTCCACACATAACAGTTCGAATTAGTCCAGTGCAGTGCAGTCCAGTCCAGTCTGGTCCAGTCCAGTCCAGTCAAGTCCAGTCCAGTCAAATCCAGTCCAGACCAGGCCAGTCCAGATCTTTAGGCTTATAAGTGTGGATGCCCATACGCACCTAGGTCTTTCTCAGTATTGTCATTCTAATATGTGTTTATTTCATGTTTTCTTTTGACTGCAGCATTTCCAAGATGGCCGCCGGGCTCAGCAGCACATTGAGAACTCATGGAAGCAGCTGGAATCAGTGAGTGTCTATTTCTATGTTGACAGTCTGAAACTGGACCCTTTGTTTTGACACAACTTTGACTTCGACTTTGATGAATCACTTTGACATTTTGTATTATAGAAAATAATAATAATGTTTTACCATATAGTGTAAAGCATGTCTATTGTTAACTGCATTGAATTAAAACAGAGATGGAAAGACAGAAACTTTGACTCAATGAATGTCAGTGCCATTTTGTAAAAAAAAAAAAAAAAAAAAGACGTATTCCTCGTGTCTATTGCATTCTGTTATGAGTTCATTGTTTATGTCTGAGCTGCATACAAGCTGGTGATGGGCGGAGTTTGGGGCCAAGGCTTTGATTGGCTTGTAGCTCGAGAAGCTCCCGTGTGGACACCTGTGTGGTCTCCCACCCTCAGGAAACTAGTTCTGTTTTCACACGAGGCTGTCATGTGATTGTGAATATGATCGGTTCAATGATCTGCGCATGTTTTAATATGGTGTAGAACATCTGGATGGGTTAAAACCTTGGATTAACAGACAGCTTGCTGTTTGGAGCCTTACTGTAGTAAATCAGAAACAGAGTGCAGCTTACTTACTTACTGTATGTAGCTTACTTACTTACTGTATGTAATCACCAAGAATAATTGCAGACTAAGGCCGTTTTTCATTTCTCCTCAGAGTAAGCGTCGGTTTGAGAGAGACTGCAAAGAGGCGGACAGGGCTCAACAGTACTTTGACAAGATGGACGCCGAGATCAACGCCACCAAGGCAGACGTGGAGAAGGTAGGTTACCACGGTTACTGACCGCCGCCGAACGGAAAACTGGAAAGATGGACAGATAGATGGATATCGGCCAACTGACTGACAGGAAATTATTATTCTAAATAAATGAAATGCTTGGGTCTCACGTCGTCATGACTTGTCTTTAAAATATATTTTTCAAATATGTATTTTGTATATTTAGATAAATTTCCTTTTTTATTTTTGTTTTCAGTTATTTTTCTGATTCTAGGAAATGTGTGCTCTTCGTCCATTAAGTAAATCCAATTATTTTAAAGTGCCAGCGCTGCATAAAATAATCGTTACCCTGCACATGCAAAACTCTTCTTTTCAACCTACTTTTGCTATGGCAATCTTGGGGTGCCTCTAATTTCAAGCAGTGTCAGAATTAAGAACCCTGTTTTTTAATCTCACCCTAAGACATAAAATAGAGTAACATTGCTCAGTCTGTGTTTACTGGTTAAAGGGTTGGGTTTTACTGTTGCTATGACCATAACTAACAAACAAAGTTAACTAGCTAACTAACGAACGAACTAACTAACTAACTAACTAACTAACTAACTAACCGACCAACCAGCTGTGGCTAACCTGATGTTTCTATCTCCTGACATGTCTTTAAGCGCTGCTCTCTCAAGGTACGTCAGGAACCCCTCACTGATCAGTGATCACACACACACACACACACACACACACACACACACACACACACACACACACACACACACACACACACACACACACTCACACTCACACTCACACACACACACACACACACACACACACACGCCTCCAACTCCCCTGTCATTGTCATTGTCACATTGTCTGTGACTGTGATTTGCAGTGTGATCAATCCTCCTCCTGTGGTTCCAGTGAAAAACCGGTCATTAATTATTTTACGTTTTACAGAAATCATTTTGATGTATTTTTTCAGGAACATCATTCACTTGTCCTGTCTGCACGCTCCTACTTTCTGGTTTTACTCTTGTTAAATGTATAATTATATTTTTTTCATATGTACTATATGTATATTTATTTTGATGTATTTTCCTGCTGTATTGTATTCTCTATCGTGACGTGCTCTTGTTGGACCCGTGCCTCTGTGACTCACTCAACTCATCCTACAGTGTTTCCATGGCAACCAGCTACAGTAGGACCCTGTCTGTTTACATAACAACAGTTTCAGGACGTCATTGGTAACCCTGCTATTGTTGTCTTATCTTTCTCTCCTTCTTCTTTTCTCTTCAATGCTTCTTTCTCTTATCCTCTCCTCTCCTCTCCTCTCCTCTCCCCTCCTCTCTCTCCTCTCCTCTCCTCTCCTCTCCTCTCCTCTCCTCTCCTCTCCCTCCTCTCCTCTCCTCTCCTCTCCTCTCCTCTCCTCTCCTCTCCTCTCCTCTCCTCTCCTCTCCTCTCCTCTCCTCTCCTCTCCTCTTCCCCTCCTCCCCAGGCCCGCCAGCAGGCCCAGCAGAAGCAGCAGGCAGCAGAGGACAGTAAAGCTGAGTACCTGGCGTTCCTCAGCAAGTTTAACCAGGAGCAGAACCAGCACTACCACACCCTCATCCCTGTCATCTTCCAGGTACCCTAAACCCAGTGTGTGAGTGTGTATTATTCACTCTGTGTGTGTGTGGGAAGGTGTGTGTATTGATCACTGTGTGTGTAAGTCTGTATTAGTCAGACTGTGTGTGTGTGTGTGTGTGTGTGTGTGTGTGTGTGTGTGTGTGTGTGTGTGAGTGAGTGCATTATTCACTCAGTGTGTGTTAGTGAGTGTATTATTCACACTGTTTGTGTGTGTGTTTGTGTGTGTGTGTGTGTGTGTGTGTGTGTGTATTATTCACACTGTGTGTGTGTTTCCCGCAGCGCCTGCAGGAGATGGAGGAACGCAGGATAGAGAGAGTGGGCGACGCCATGACGACGTATGCGGAGGCAGAGCGGAAGGTTCTGCCCATCGTCAGCCGCTGTCTGGACGGCATGACGCACGCCGCGCAGGGCATCCAGCCGCAGATGGTGAGCCACCTCTGACCTTTAACCTCTGGCCCACCATACTGTACGCGACCCCCGGCCTACTGGTTAGGATCAGGGGTAAGGGGGTGAAGCTGGGAAACGTTTTTTTTTCCTCTTGCGTTGTGATGTTGAAGGGGGAAATGAAACCCTCTGGTTTGCTCCACAGAATGCATTCTACTTTGGTTATGGTCTGTAAGAGGGAAATGCAAAACTCCACCTCAGCAGTCCTGATGGCTGACTACATCTAGCGTCTGAAATGTTGCGTCACGTTAGAAAATACACTCAGAAAAGTTTCCCCAAGGTGAAGGCTTTTTGAAGGTTATAGGCACGGAAATACACGACATTTGACCTTTGACCTAGTTCCCACTTTCACGCTGTGTCGCTGAACTGATCTGACCCGGTCCTGTTGTTCATTAACCGTAGTTGCTAGGGAACAGTCTGGCGCTGTGTGGGAACCACGGTAATCTGGGTCACCATGACAATAGGTCATCCACTGTGGTGTCAGCATACTATAACCGATCCTAATCCTTCGACACATAGATTAATCATCAAGACGTACATTACTCCACTCCCCCGCGGGTTAATAATCCCATGGGTATTCTAAGAATGTTTCTGGAAAAATCTTGCTGTTTCTGAGCTTAATGGAGCTCTGCAATAGAGATTTAAAAAATGACAGTTCTGTGGCGATTAGTGATATCCCTTCAAACTAAGCCATCAGAAACTGAAGTTGTTAATGATGGTTTGCTTAGCAACAGGCCAGCCGACAACTTCTCATCCAGCGAGTGTTCCAGCTCAAACTGACAACAGAGAACTAGGCTGTTTCACTCGAATACTGTGATAAAAAAAATCCAACACTGCTGCAGTAAGAACGTCATCCATTTTTATACAACACCCATCATATTCATTTTACAGAGGGCGTTAATATTCCAGTCTCCAGGCTTTTGCTGCAATTTAAAGCCCTGAAGCCGAAATCGCATGAATATTCGTAATAACGATATAGTGCTGACGTAAACGCTTGACAACTCTCTCTCTCATAGCAACCGTATAAAGTTAAGATAGCCAGGGAGATAGCAACAAGCTAATACATTATTAAGAGGGAAATCATTTATTAATGCCCTTTATGTCCTAATAGGAAGGGCCTATTAAAGATGAACCCTTTAAATACTTTCATTTGTATTGAGTGTAAATGTGAGCACGGTTTGCCATTCTCTCTAGTGGGTCAGAGTAAAAAGGTGCAGTTTTATTTCACTATGGCACGAAATTCTACAGTGTAAATGTCCCGTTCCGTTGTGGACTAACTTCAACCAAACAGCCAGAAGAGGCAGTTGCCTGCTTTAAAACCCTAATTTCACTTCACAACTCAAATCCATTTTAAATATTGGTTTCTAAAGTGCTCATATCGGATCATGGTGTAATGGATATTATAATACCTGTGCCCTGTGTATTTTGTGCGGCCAAATTACATCCTGTATCTGTTCTCTGATTCTATTCTGTATCTGTTCTCTGATTCTATCCTGTATCCTTTCTCTGATTCTATCCTGTATCCTTTCTCTGATTCTATCCTGTATCTGTTCTCTGATTCTATTCTGTATCTGTTCTCTGATTCTATTCTGTATCTGTTCTCTGATTCTATCCTGTATCCTTTCACTGATTCTATCCTGTATCTGTTCTCTGATTCTATCCTGTATCTGTTCTCTGATCTGTTCTCCAGTTCACTGGTCTCTCTCTGTCTTTGTGTTTCTCCAGTCCACTGGTCTCTCTCTCTCTCTCTCTCTCTCTCTCTCTCTCTCTCTCTCTCTCTCTCTCTCTCTCTCTCTCTCTCTCTCTCTCTCTCTCTCTCTCTCTCTCTCTCTCTCTCTCTCTCTCCCTGTCTTTCTCCAGTCCTCTGGTCTCTCTCTCTGTCTCTGTGTGTTTCTCCAGTCCACTGGTCAAACTCACTGTCTCTATGTGTTGTCCCAGGACACCCGTCAGGTGGTGGAGGCCTATAAGTCTGGCTTTGAGCCTCCGGGGGACGTGGAGGTGGAGGATTACACCATGTCCATCCGTCGCACCGTCTCCGAGTCCAGCTACCTCAACAACCGAGGGGAGGGGGGGCGGCAGAGCCGGCGGAACAGCCGCGGGAAGCTGTGGCCTTTCATGAAGAGGAACAAGGTAGAGCACACACACACACACATACACACACACACACACGCACGCACACACACGCGCTCACACACACAAAGTTTTTCAACTTTTTTCTTTAATGAGACAATAAGTCATTTTGATAAAAAAAACAAATCTGACCTCAGAGTGAAAATTGACAATGAAAGGAAAGTGTTCTCCCATTCCAACTGAGCAGACTGGATTTACTCATTTCAAATTAATCAAAACAGCCATCATGTTGCTTATTGTCAATTGCCGGGAATGTACAGATCTTCTGATTACCCTTCAATTAGAATTATAATATTCTATAGCAAGACCTTGAGATAAAGGACTACTGAAGTTCCCTCTGTCAAAACCATCTCCACCATTGGCTGCTGTGCTGAGACTGTAACCTTTTATGATGAGACAGTTTTCCCGCTAAAGTTTCCTGCTAGCTGTTTTATTAAAGCAGATCCAGCGCTTTGTCGTAAAGCTAGCGGGGACAGTCTTGGTGTAACTCTCTTATATTAGCCTGACTTCGGTAAAAGCGTAGGAGGGAGTTAAACCTAACCATCCTTATGAAGATGCGTTGACATGTGCTCTTTCCAAGCGTGTCCAACCAAGACATTTTTTGTTTCATTGCCTCTATGACAACCATGGGTTTTGTCCGTTTCGTTGTTTCTACGACGACCCGACTGTTTTGATTTGACTATCACGACCTGTCTCGTTTCAATGTTGATGTGACTAGTTTGTTTGTTTCAACATTTGTCCATGTTATTCTCTGCTCTCTCCATCCCTCCACCTTGCTCCTCTCCCCCCTTCCCTCGCTTCCTCGCTCCTTCCTATCGCTTCCTCCCTCCTCCCCTCATTCTATGCCACCTCCCTACCTCCTCTCCTCTCCTCTTGTCCCCTTCTCTTTCCTTCCCTCCTTCCTTCCTTCCTTCCTTGCCCCCCCCCTCTCTCTCTGTATCTCTCTCCTTCTCTCTCTGTATCTCTCTCTCTCTCTCTCTCTCCTTCTCTCTCTGTATCTCTCTCTCTCTCTCTTCTCTCTCTGTATCTCTTTCTCTCTCTGTATCTCTCTCTCTCTCTCTCTCTCTTCTCTCTCTGTATCTCTCTCTTTCTCACTGTAGCTCATGTCTTTGTTGGCCTCTCCTCTCCAGCCGCCTCCCCCTCCTCCCACTTCCCCTTCACCTGGGGGTGTGGCCAATGGCCCTCAGTCCCCGCCCCCAACCCGCGAGCCAATCACGCAACGCCTCAACGACCTCATGACCTCCGGCTCGCGACACCGGAAGCAGTGCCTCCGCAGCCTCAAACGAGGGGTAACACACACACACACATCTCTCTCTGTCACACACACAGACAGACACACACACACACACACACACACACACACACACACACACACACACACACTCAGAACACACTCAGACACAAACACGCACACACATGCACTGACATACAGACTCACACATCTCTCTCTCACACACACGCAGACACACACACATGCAGACAAACACACACGCAGATGCACACACTCTCAAAGACACCCACTTCAGTTACTGCATTGAGCTTCTGTCTGCATGCTCTCTTTAGTAGTTTTATTCATTCATTAATTTTGTTAATAATGTTTCTCACTCCATCCTCCTCCTTTTTTCCCCCTTCCTCCCCTGTCCATTGCCCGCTTTTTTACCTCCCTATTTCTGGAATCGACAGTTGTCCTTAAAATTGGTAAGTTTGTCTTTTTTTTCGTCAACATTCAAACCGACTAATATCTAAACATGTGTATTACACCGCTGGTGTCTCGAAAATCATAACTGTTCTCAAGTACATCTTGAGTATATAAGTATATATGAATATAATTACAATATACTGTATATACTGACTGTTGGTGTGTACTGTGTGTTTGTCTGCGTGCGTGTGCGTGTGCGTGTGCGTGTGCGTGTGCGTGTGTGTGTGTGTGTGTGTGTGTGTGTGTGTGTGTGCGTGTGTGTGTGTGTGTGTGTGTTCAGGGCTCGGGTCCTGAGGACTGTAGCCACCTTCCACCAGAGCAACGTCGCAAGAAGCTGCAGGCGAGGATCAACGACCTGAACAGAGACATTCAGAAAGAACTGGATCAGAGGTGGTTTACCTTGTTACCCTGACAACGGGCTAGTTAACTAGTAAAGATACAGGAAGAACTGGATCAGAGGTGGTTTACCTTGTTACCCTGACAACGGGCTAGTTAACTAGTAAAGATACAGGAAGAACTGGATCAGAGGTGGTTTACCTTGTTACCCTGACAACGGGCTAGTTAAAGAACTGGATCAGAGGTGGTTTACCTTGTTACCCTGACAACAGGCTAGCTAACTAGTAAAGATACAGGAAGAACTGGATCAGAGGTGGATTACCTTGGTACCCTGACAACGGGATAGTTAGCTAGTAAAGATACAGGAAGAACTGGATCAGAGGTGGTTTATCTTGACAACAGGCTAGTTAGCTATGGCTGAGCCTAGTAAAGATACAGGAAGTCTTTTGGGAGATATCAAGGGGATTGACCATCTTGTGTGTCCTTTTTCAAGTTGCAATAGTGTAACTTAGTACATAACTTACAAACTAGTGTTGGCTGAGGTGTGTGTGTGAGGTGTGGGCTGATTAATATGTCTGTTACTAACATGTTTGTTTTGTTTGCCTGTGTGTCTGCGTGTGTGTGTGTGTGTGTGTGTGTGTGTGTGTGTGTGTGTGTGTGTGTGTGTAGAGACGCACTGATTAAGATGCGAGAGGTGTACGAGCGTAACCCTGGGATGGGCGACCCCACCAGCCTGGACCCCGGTCTGGAGGAGGTCACACACACACTGGAGAAGATGCAGCTGGACCTGCACAGACACCAGGTTTATACACACACACACACACACACACACACACACACACACACACTTCTATGTGAAGTAACACAACTTTATGAGCCAACGCCTAAACAACTACTGCAAAAGTCTCTTAGTTTGTGTTTCTGTGTACATATCTCTGCGTCTGCGTCTGTGTGTGTGTGTGTGTGTGTGTGTGTGTGTGCGTGTGTGTGTGTGTGTATGTCTCGTCTTCAGGGTTGGCTGGCGGAGGTGGAGAGCAGGGAGGCGGAGTCAGGTGACAGGAGACAGAGTGGTTGCGCGTTCGATTCCCAGGCCACGACGCCAGGCAGCAGCTCCCTCAACCAGCTTAATCACATCAACTCCAACCCTGTCAACAGAGAGAGGTGACTGACCCTTTGACCTAGACAGGTCACTAATCCATCCCCTTGAACTTTAACCCCCGTGCACAACGGAGATGAATTGAATTGATAATTGAAGGGACAGTTGCTTTAACTCTGGGACAAGACTTAGACTGTACCATGAGGCCCTCTAGTGGCCAAACACCTGTACTGTTATCCACATAGATATCGCATGTCTCACTTGGCAGTGGGCCAGTTGAGGTAATTCATTGGAATGCACCAATGTTGTCCAACACCAGTATCAAAGATATGGCACAATACAGAAATATTTTGTGGGTCTTCTAACGTGTCAGCGTGTGTGTGTGTGTGTGTGTGTGTGTGTGTGTTTAGTCCTGACGGCAGCTACACAGAGGACCACAGCACGGAGCACCACTTCAAGTCTCGCAGCACGGAGTTCGACGACGACTTTGATGACGAAGACCCCCTGCCGAGCATCGGGACCTGCAAGTCTCTCTACCCCTTCGAAGGTACCATCTCTAGGGCCCCACAGGGCCACTCTGTGACCTCACACTGTTCTCTGTGACCTCACACTGTCTCTAGAGCCCCACACTCTGTGACCTCACACTGTCTCTAGAGCCCCTCAAGGCCACACTGTGACTTCACACTGTTCTCTGTGACCTCACACTGTCTCTAGAGCCCCACACTCTGTGACCTCACACTGTCTCTAGAGCCCCACGGGACCCCTCTGTGACCTCACACCGTCCTCTGTGACCTCACTCCGTCCCCTGTGACCTCACACTGTCTCTAGAGCCCCCAAAGGGCCGCTTTGTGACCTCACACTGTCCTCTGTGACCTCGCACACTCTGTGACCTCACATTGTCTTGAGAGCCCCACACTCTGTGACCTGAAAAGGTTCCACTCTATACAGTTCTGTTCTGTTCTCTCACAACTCTGCTTTCGATTGTGCTGTTTTGCTCTTCAAACTGAACTGACGCTATAATATTCCTCCACTGCAGGCTGTATATAACATTAGGGATTTTTTATCATTTATTTGGATACATTTGATTCAAATGTGTGGATTCACACGTGCGCTGACACACACACACACAGACACACACACACACACAGACACACAATGAAACACAAACACTAGACATGTGCCAATGCCTTCCTGCTGTTTTTCCCACCCTGCAGGTGAAAATGAGTGCATTATCTCCATGGTTAGGGGTAGAGCTTTGTACCAATGCCTTCCTCAGGGCATTATCTTCATGGTTAGGGGTAGGGCTATGTACCAATAGGCTATGCACCTCCCTGCAGGTCAGAATGAGGGCACCATTTCCATGGCGGAGGGCGAGCTGCTGTCGGTTATCGAGGAAGACAAAGGCGACGGCTGGACCAGGGTGCGGCGAAACCCAGACGAAGAGGGATACGTTCCCACCTCCTACATCAAGGTGTTCCTGGACAGTAACACCAAAGGTGCTATGACCTACATATGAACTCTTGAACTCATGACTATTTGAACTTCGAATGACCTTTACATGACTACCTTGACCTATGACCTGTATTATACATGCCATTAACTTATGACGTAGACACAACCTAAATTTCACCTGTGACCTTGGAACTATATGAACGAGAAGATCAACATTGAGACCCTATGAACTACGTGACCTTTAATGTTTAATGTACTGAAATGAACGGAGTGAATCAGCTCTGTAGGACTTCAGCTGGCAAGAGACAGAGAGAGAGAGAGAGAGAGAGAGAGAGAGAGAGAAAGAGGGGAATTAGATCATCTGAATTTCAACCACAGATCTTAAAGAGGTCTTCCTTTCGGTGCGTGTGTGTGTTGAAGGGTGCCCGTGTGTAATGGTGCCTGTGTGTGTGTGTGTGTGTGTGTGTGTGTGTGTGTGTGTGTGTTAATAGTCGCCCCTGTCCCTCCTGTTTCAGCCTTACCTGCTGCTGACAAACACTTCTGACGACGATGTCATGTTGTTTCCACGGCTACCGTTTCAGACAGCAACACCTCCTGGTTTCCATGGAAGTCCAGCGAACGGTTGCTAGTGCTTAGCATGCTCTGCTAGGCTTGCCTGACTTGTATCATCTGTTTATCTTGGCTGTGCGTGCCCTCTCTAGTACCCTATATCTACGTTTTTACTAGTAGCTGTATGATGTATATTTCTGCTGCACTGCCTGTCTAGAATCTTATATGTCTCTATGCTAGTCTAGTGTACCTATATCTATGCTTATTGCCTGGACCTAACCCATGCATGTGGACCTAGTAGATTGACGCATTTACCCGCCTTGCACTTTAGGACGTCTTGGTCAGGGTTAGATGAGTCCCTTGAACTTTGAACTTTGGTCAAGGTAACAACATATCTAAGCCTTTGTTTCCCGTCTGAGCGAGGCTCCAGCGGACCATTCAGCGAAGTATTCGATACTTCAGTACTCCCCTGAGATCCGCTATTTTGTAGTTGTCTTTATAGTACCCTCCAGATACTGACCACCATTTAG
This sequence comes from Galaxias olidus, assembly GCA_026901105.3. Taxonomy (NCBI): domain Eukaryota; kingdom Metazoa; phylum Chordata; class Actinopteri; order Galaxiiformes; family Galaxiidae; genus Galaxias; species Galaxias olidus. Next base: position 207,955 of record JAPMUY010003058.1, on the reverse strand, counting down.
TTGAACAAATTAAGTCTCCATAGTAGTTTGTCTCCTCTTGTTTAGCTCAGAAACAGCTCCCAGCGGCATCAGCTAACGCTGCAACATGTCATAGGTGTTGGTCAAATGGGAGAGCAGCAGTCCCGTTGTTTCTGACCGCAAATCCACACGGTTCCATATAATCAAAATGAAATCAAACACTTTGATTGATGACCCGTTCAACGACCAATTAAACCTCTCGAATCAAGTTGGTTAACTGCATGTGGTTGGAGGGGGCGTGTGAATGTCCCACCTCCACATTTGCTAGCTAGCTTTCCTGTCAACAGAGTGCAAAATGAGAGACCTTTGTGAATGTGTATAATAATGACAAACCAACACTTCATCTGGACATAAGCTGCCATTAAGTCAGTGTCACTATGCGTTCCATATTCACGGTGGCCCATTCCGCATCCTTCATGTTCCATCACCATAGAAACCCCTGTTCAACGCATAAGCTTCACACCAGGAAAATACTTTTTCTCGACTACTTGACTATTGTTTTTTTTGGGGGGGAAGCAACGGGTTGTTGCGCGTCCCTGAAAGTGCTTGGAATGTGCGCCTGTTGAAAGTTAGAACGTTTTTCCAGTAACATGAAGTGAGAGCCGCCGGACGCACAAACCGAGCAGTATCTGTCATTTTTACAGCTCGGATGAAAACGCTGAATGCCTCTCGGTTCTCTACTGGACCTGAGTGACTGACTGGTTTACTGACTGCCTAACAGAGTGACTGACTGTCTAATAGAGTGACTGACTGGTTTACTGACTTCCTGCCTGAGTGACTGACTGGTTTACTGACTTCCTGCCTGAATGACTGACTGGTTTACTGACTTCTGCCTGAGTGACTGACTGGTTTACTGACTTCCTGCCCGAGTGACTGACTGGTTTACTGACTTCTGCCTGAGTGACTGACTGGTTTACTGACTTCCTGCCTGAATGACTGACTGGTTTACTGACTTCTGCCTGAGTGACTGACTGGTTTACTGACTTCCTGCCCAAGTGACTGACTGGTTTACTGACTGCCTAATGGTGTGACTGACTGGTTTACTGACTTCCTGCCTGAGTGACTAACTGGTTTGCTGACTGCCTTCCTGAGGGACTGACTGGTTTACTGACTGTCTAACAGAGTGACTGACTGGTTTACTGACTGACTAACAGAGTGACTGACTGGTTTATTGACTTCCTGCCTGAGTGACTGGTTTACTGACTGCCTGCCTAACAGAGTGACTGACTGGTTTACTGGCTTCCTGCCTGAATGACTGACTGGTTTACTGACTGTCTAACAGGGTGACTGACTGGTTTACTGACTGTCTAACAGAGTGACTGACTGGTTTACTGACTGACTGCCCAATAGAGTGACTGAAGGGTTTACTGGCTGTCAGTCTGAGTGACTGACTGGTTTACTGACTTGCTGCCTAAGTGACTGAATGGTTTACTGACTGCCTGCCTTACAGAGTGACTGACTGCCTGCCTGGCCCTGTGTGTGTTAACCCTCCATCTCTAACATGTCTTGTATGCTGTTTGTTTGTTTGTTTGTTTGTTTTTGTTTTGTTTTGTTCTTGTTGCAGATCCCTAGCAGTGTTGGGCTGGCTTGGTGCTGGCAGTACGGCGGGCAGGCAGCAGGGGGCAGAGCTGAGTGTGTTTACACTAGACACACACATACACACACGCAAACACACTGGGGCTTCAGAAACACCCAAACCACCCATCCATATGTAGTTGTGTTGTGAGTGTCGTGGTGCTGGCTGTTGTTCTGTCTGTGACCACTAGGGGCGCTAGGTGTGGGTTTAGCTTAGCACCCACCAGGCTGTGTAGCACACCAATATGATTCACCGCCGTTTTCTACTGGTTAGTAACCAAGGAAATCTACTGGTTCACTGGTAACCATAGAAACAAACACCATTCTCTATTAGTTCACCAGTAACCATAGAAATAGCAAGCACTCTCTGCTGGTTAGTAACCGTAGAAACCAGAGGCTAAGACCTTCTCCTGGGAATCGAAGCTTTGGAGAACATAGAACTAGAAAAAGGTAGAACGAGCGCATCCTGACCTGGACAATTGACCTTGGCTGCGTTCCTGTACGGAGGCTGCTATATTATGAGCCGCTTTTAACCCCGTCGTGGGGTTAAGGACCCAAGCACGGTGAAGTTTGACTGGAGGTGACTCGGCGTATCTGGCACTGGAGCACATTGTTAGGAACTCACTGTAGTTCTATCAATTCTCCAGTGGGAGACGGAAGTATGAGATGGTCTAAGAAACACTCTATGGTTTCTGACTCCCCCACCCTCCCACACACACACACACACTCACCCAAACACAGGCGGTAATCTTGGTGATGGTCTCACAGCTCTCTCACTCTATATATATTTCTCTATCACTACCTTTCTATCTTTCTCTGCCTCGATTTATCTCTCACCGATTTTACCTCTCTCTTTGTCTCCCTCTCTTTCTTCCCTCCTTTTATTTCTCTCTCGCAGTCTTTCTATCTGTCTCTCTTTCTCTCTCTCTCTCTCTCTCTCTCTCTCTCTCTCTCTCTCTCTCTCTCTCTCTCTCTCTCCCCTCTCGTATTTATTTGATAGTCCTTTTGCGCTGTCAGTGTAGTGGCGCTAGCTGACCTGCGGGTGGCACTGTGTTGCATGCTCAGCCTGTCTGTCACTCTTCTGGCTCAACACTGGGCACTGGGGCTGTGTATCCGTCTGTCCGTCTGTATTCCCCCACCCCCACCCCCACTCCTAATTACAGACTGTCTTTGTGCTTGAGTGGTTTCAGCTGTTTCATTTTTCTTCTTCTAGCTCTGTGTTGGTGCATGCCCCCCCCCCCCCCCCTCTCTCTCATGCTCACTGCCGTGCTGCACTCGTACTACGCTCTACGCTCCACTTCAATACTAATATCTATTACTCTCCAACGTGATTTTTTTTTTGTGCTACTCTCTTCTACTCTGAAACGATTCCACTCTACCTTAATCCTGACCTCTGATCATCCCCTAAATGACTCTAAACTTTGAAGTCTAGACATTTAGCTGAAGATAGTAGACTTTTACCAACGCTGGAGGTTTGGTTCAAATACAGATGGGACTAATCAGAGAGCAGCATTTCTGACTTTAAAAAATCAATAAAATTAAAGGCATCACTGTATTTAACGCGAATGGTGTTGAAGTTCCTCAGTAAATTCATTTTGAATTGCCTGCATAGAAAATGGAGGAATATACTTCACAGGTGCTGCGTGTTACCCACAGTATTTACTTTGCTTCCAATATGTCTGTTGGTCTCTGCCATAACTATGTAGCGGACATAATCTTGATGTGTACACACGGATCATAAGGATTTAACAGTAAACACCCCATCGATTAGTGCAAAACATGATAAATATGATGTATATATTTGTAAACAAGATAAGCTACATTCTGATCAATTAATTAATGTGATGCTAATTGATCTGTGTATTTATAAAAAAAATGGGAATAAAAATTCTAATCATTTGTAAACATGGTGATAAACATTATTTTTATTTATAACAGGTTTAGCTCTGAAAATTGTGATAGAAATACCATTTATTTAAAAAAAAAAAAACATGGTGATAAATATGACTTCTGTGTTGTTTTATCAATAATTACAATGAAAAACATTCTGTTTATTGATCATATGGTGACAGACAATATTATATTAAGAGACAAAGTGATAATATGAAACCTGTTTATAAAGAGGGTGAGAAACATTGCCTTGCTAAACTTTTGGTAAACTCCCCTAGTCAAGACAAATGTAGGTGTACTTAATGTGTACATACAGACTCTTTTCTCTTTATTCCACTCTAAACCCTAGCCTTGACCTATGGCCTCCAGCTATGAAAGGTATGCTGTACCTGTATAAGCTATCGGACTAGTGACTATTGATAGGAAACAATGTTATTATTGCCATTCTATTTTGATGTGTATAAAGTGAAACATGTTTAAGCTTGAAACCATGGCTTTTCTTTTATAGTAAACATCGATGCCTGTTTATTTATTTGAATTTTAAAAATGACATCTGATATTTATTCAGAGTGATTTTCCAATAGGTTGGCAGTTAAATAAATGAAGAATTACAAAATAATCACATCATTATGCAGTGTATTTTGTTTGTGTTTTAGTGTCATATAAAACAATTGTGTTAAATAGTCATTTAAAATTATTGAATATTAGTTATGAAAAACAAGTCATGGGCCATTGCCATGAAGATAGAATATGATTGTTTTGCAATCAGAATGAATGAACCCATTTCGAGTTGTTGCATTATTTCACACTGCCCCCTAGTGGCGTTTGTGTTGACTTACACTAGTAAAGTCATTTAAAAACTGCTTGTCCTAAATTCTGTTAGAGACTGTTATATGTTTAAAAATGTTGGATGAACTGTCTCGGCCCTAGAAACAGTGTACAGGTAATATGAATAGGTAATGTTATTACAATAATATTGTAATATATAATATTGCCGTGTGAATAGCTAAAAGTGTGACGTTTCAGTTTTGGCTTGTGTCGAGTTACAGTATGTAAATCGTTAATCTATTATGTGCCATGATCTATTGTATACAACTTGAATTTATACTAAAGTTAACAAAAGTTAAACAATGTCAGCACAGATATTAGAAGTGAAGAAAACAGCCATAAGCATAAGCAATAGAATCCAATTGTTCAAACAATTTGTAGTTTCATCATTATCTTCATCATCATTTTAATTCAAAAAGTACAAAAAAATTGCACACTCCTTCCTTGCAACTTTTTATTTAGATCAAATCCATATATGACTGAGGTTCAACACCAAGCAACGGTTAAGTGAAAAAAACAACTAAAAAATAGAAATTAATGAGATACGTTGTTACTGAGCATACTCTCGCACATCCTGCTCACAAATGTTTTTATTTGATAACAATTAAAGGTCTTTATCATAAGAGTATAAAGAGTTTATAGCGATAGATCTTGCTTTATGAATTTACTAAATGACTAATATCTACTAATGAAGGAAAATTGAAAATAATCAAACAAAATACAACTAATTTTGTTCCTCCAAAGCATAACCTATTTTGATGTCTATAAGGCAACATTATATCAAGAGGTTTTTAAACACTTAAACAATAGCAAGTTAGCAAGCTATTTAAGTATTGAAAGATATAGGAAACAGCTAAACAAATCCTGATGGTATCATGAAATAGAAAAAATACATACAATATCACCAAAACAACGTAATTTGTTTTTGCTATTGCCATCCATCACAAATATTAAAACTAAAAACTTAATCAGCAATATCATTCTTTAATTTCTTTGCTTTCTGCAAACGGCATCCCGGCAAAGGCTCTTCATCTTGATAGTTTCACTGTTCCAGAAAAAAATAAAGAAGTTATGTATTGATTGCAAAGTATATTAGCCACCCTTGAATCAAAATAGTTTAATGTAATTATGTATAATTATGTAATGTTGTCATACCTTCTATTCATAATGATTCTAAACCTCTGGATCTACCCCTGCGTTGTATCCACTGACTACAACCTCATGGATCCTGTTCTTATCCGCCTCACTCTGTAATGGTAAAACTGCATTCAGCTCGTTTTCGGTCTTCTGCTGTCTGGCTTTAGTCTTGGCTTTGAATTCCTCCTTGTTCCTGATGACGATACGCCTTGTTTTGTTTGATGCGTCATCACAAGAGGAGGCCAGGGCCATCTTTTCTCTTTGGAAGCTGAGGTCGGTGGGATCCAGCGTTATCAGTCTGCTCAAGCTGCCAACTCTGTCCATCAAGAACTTGTTTGAGATTTCCGTGTAGGTTCCAGAAATCATGTTCACTAGGTTAGAAATGTTGGAAGCCTGAAAGGCCTGCTGATAAATCATATCTATCAAGCATTGCTTTGCTGAATAATTCATGTTTGACTTGCCAGCTGTTTTGACAAAGCTCTCCAAGGAATATTTGAGGTGGGTGTCGATAATAGATGACACCATTTGAAAGAACTGCACCATTTTGCGCCATTTCTCCTGCAGGGTCCCAGTGGCTTGCAGACCAGTTGCCAACAGTTTAATTGTGGTGTCAAAGTCAATCTCCTCGATTTCACAGTTTCTCATTTTGACGAGGATGTCCGTCAGTGACTTGTTTTTCTCTTCCATTTTTTTCAGTGATTCTTCGTGCCTCTTTGTGACTTGGGCGTGTTCAGCTTTCACTTGTTCTAGCTTGAAACGGGACATTTCCACTGCTGAAGTCTTGGTTGAGGAAGGTTGGCTGCTCTAGGCCTTCGCTAGCTCAGAGGGAACTAGACCAATGGCTGGTGTACCCGTTATACTTTTGGATGTGGAATCAGATTTCTGTGCAGAGGTCATCAAATTGTTTACCCTTTTGATTATTTATTTGGTTCTTTCAGGATCATTGGTCGTTTTTTGTTGTGCTCTTGAGGTTAACTCGTGACAGATGTCTTTGGCCTTTCTACATAGACTCACTGCCTCAGTTTTAAGAGGAACTTCAGCCACTGATTCCATCTGTTTGAGCAAATCGTTCATTCTAATCTTCAAGACGTCGGTCGAGGACTCCCCGGTCTTTTCATCAAGGACCTTTGACCAACTGATCTCTGTTTTGTTTTTGATGAAGTCCCAGAGGGATGTGGCCGTTGACAAGAACATGGACGATTTGCAGGCAATTTCGTTCACAGCATACATATATCTGCTGAAGAAGTGCTCGCAGAGGGCCCACTCACTCCGTTCCGGACAAACCCGAAGAGGCTTGAGAGGAAAGCGTTACTTAAGCCTTCAACAAAGTTCATTCCAATGGCATCCCAGCCGGTAGGCAGAGAGTCCATGGCACTCCTTAAAGCTTCAGTCATCTTATCAACATCTTTGCCATATTTTTCTAAAGCCTCTCTCGCTAACTTTGTTTCTGCCTCCATCATTTTTTTCTTCAACTTTTCCTCCTCTATCGTCTTTCTGACCTCTTTCAGAAGTGCGCCATACGACTGTTTGGTGCTTGTACAAGACTCAAGAAGCTCTTAAATTAAATTTGTGACATCAGTGAACTTTGTTTCCGCCGATTTGGCCAACATTACACAAGCTTTTTGCTATGCCGCCAATGGTGTCCAATACATCAGGAAGGAAGGTTTGGACAAGGTCAGTATCGCCGCTTAGCGGTATTCTCACTGCATCCCTGACTACAGCGGGGACATTGCTTGTGTGCAGGCATATCCTATCCATGTTCTTATGGGCTTCATTAAAAGCTCCACAGCCTTCATTACACACCTGCATGAGACAGGCACGGAAAGATTGTGGGTATTTCAGGAACTTGAATCCAGTATTTGGGGCTCTTTTCTCGATGGAGAAGTCGGTTTTGGAGGAGATAAAGACGAGCTCCCCGAGAAAGGCTATTGTGATTGGGGCTGGAACCAGGTACTCCTCCCAGTTAGAGTAAGCTTAAGTGAGAAGTTCAGTGTCCGCTCTACAATCAGACGCTTTGGAGATGTTACGCATTGCTTTTGCAATTTCTTGTGATCCCATGATTTCTAAAGAGATACATAGAATATGACATTGTTTACTTTTTAACAAACACCTTGACTTGTTTAAAGAAACACCATTATCATTCAGATATAGTTTTTAACGTGAATTATACAGTATATGCTTGTATAGACTAATATCTGGAGTATACACTTTTTATGTTATTTTATATTTTAACTGCAATGGTGAGTCAAGTCAATCGACACACAAGACTTCTGCTGGGACTTGTGCAAACATAGTACCAGCACATTGAAGGATTTTAAAACAAACGTTTGCATTGTGAGAGCTTTTCACAGGTGGGAAGAACTGCGTGAAGCAGAGGACATGGATGGTGCAATCAAAATGGCATGATATTGAATGCATTGGAAATATTACAGCAGAGTAGCATTTTTTAATACTCGGAAGAGGTCAAATATTATTTCAGTTTATAGATTCAATCGAAGACTAATTTTGCACATAAACAGACTGATATTTACTCATATTATTAAACGCTTCTTTGATGATACGCTACCCCTTTTTATGCCTTTCAATGCACTTATGGAGTATTGGTTTGGGTAAATTAACAATAGTTAAATTAAATAATGTTGGCAAGCTTTCATTAACTAATAATTTTATATAAATGTAATTTAAAATAATATTGTTAGTGTACAAATATTCTAAACACATATTAATTTAAAACATTAAAACAGCACGTCAAAGATGTGCAGAATTGTTCGCACAAATTCCAGTACACAGCTAAATACAACTACACACCTTATATTCAGACATACAAAGTGTTGTCAAAACGTTTAAGGCCATGGTGGCCTCACTATAAGGCAAACATAGAATGCAGGCAGTAACTCTGGTCAGTCTTACATGGCCTACCTGCTATTAAATCTATGCCATTATTTCCTCGTTTATTATTCCCGTGAAACAGCATGTTTTCTCTTACCAGAAAGTTGAGGACCATGTTTTCAGTTCTTGACCTGATAATGGATAAGATCCAGTGGATGCCCGATACCATATGCCTCCTCTTCTGAAACATTCTGCATTTTTATGTCTGTGTTGGAGATTTAAAAAAGGGAGGAGACTTCCCTTCAAATTTGTTAACCAATTAGAAACTGAAGTTGCCATAAGCAGTTTTGGAGAGTTTTTTTTTTTTACAATTTCATTGGCACTCATTTCAGAACCTTGTGGTCATTTTTCAAAAACTATAGAAACAGAACTCAAAACAAATAGTCAAAATCCAAACACTAACTAAAACTTTAAACACTCTTTCCAATTACTTAAATACAATTCAAAATGATAAGTAGCTATAGTTTTATGAAAACTGTTTTCATGTTTAGATTATGAAAGTTCCCAGGTATTCATTAAAAACGTTTAGAGTGAAAATTAATCACTATCTATGGATATTAAACTTTATCACCAACCTTTATCAGACACTGTTTCTATGGTCCCATATCACTGTTCCATACACAGTTTTTAGGGTTTGACAGAATGTAAGTAAGCCCTTGAAATTTCTTTTACAATACTTCTGTAACAACTCAATACTGATCATTGATTTCACATTATTGATAAAGTAATAAAATATTACAGTTTTTCACAATCCCATCAGTACTGATTTCAGAACCATATACATAAAACATATATTTTTTTTTTTATACATTATTCAAAATAATCTATATTGTGGTCCTTTATTTACATTTACATAAAGTTACAGTATTATAATTAATTTATATTGCTTATGCTATTTCTGCACTCATTAAGGATTAACTTTGTTTCCTTGTATTATAGAGGATGAAAATATATCAGAATTTAAATATTGAACTTTTGTAATGCTTTCAGCTGAGAACTGACTGACTTTAGTATCACAGGTTTTTTTTATGTTTGATGACCCAAAACATTTTATGTTTGATGTCCTTAGATGCACATGCAAGACTAAAGTGTGTTTATGTATTTTTTTTAAATGAACAAATCAGCAAATCCCCCTTTAAAATATATTATTCTTGCTCAAATATAATAATGAATGCATTCGTATGTAAATGTAGGATTTGCTGAGCCCATACAGGGTGGATAAACTATTGGAAACACCAGTTTTCCATAAAACATCAATCATGCTATTTATTAATGAATCAAAATGCTGCTATTGTGTCCGATGTTGATGATGACACGGTTCTAACTTTTACAATCTCCATATGTGTAACTGAAAAGTTTTTTTATAATTTAAAAAAATTCTGCAGGAGAGATGGAAGGAAATAGAGAGATCAGAATGGCAGCAGGTGCAGAGTGAAAAAAGGAGAGAGGAGAGCGAGAGAGCAGGTTCTTCCAAGAGAGAGACTAGAGAAGATAGCAAGATAAAGGGGAAAATGATCTAGTGAAGGAAGAGACTAAACTAGAGTAATGAGTTTTTGAACACTTGTCAGGCCAGCCTTGAAAGATAGCCAAACCTGAAGGATGCTCTGCTCAATTTGTTAAACGGTGAAAGGGATTTCAATGCAATGAGAAACTGAACAGAAGAGTAATTTCAATATTGGCCTTATTTGTGACTTATCTTGTCTTAAATGAAAATTAGACTAGTAGAATTACTGTGTCGGCACTGACAAAGTCTGACATGATTTCCTTAGTGATTTGTGTTACTCAAGTGCATGAAAATGCATAGATTTATACTATAGTATTAATGAAATTCTCAAACACTCACGACCTCAGCATTTCCAAAATCCTGGCTATGGCCTATGTCACATGCATGTTGATGAATTTCCACATTGTAATGAATACATTTGTACAGACATGGAGTTTGTATGTGTTCAGACAAGTACATGACTGTAGCTGTCAGCTGTTGATGAGACTTAGTTCATGATTTATACAGATAGATATTATAATTGTCTTAATGGGGGTTCATGCTTCTTGGCCACCGCCCAGTGATCTTATTCATAATTACTTTCGTACATTGTTGGTTATTCAGAAATGTTTCACATTTAAACATACTATAACAGCACAGTACAAAATAGGTAGCTTTATGAGTTCTTTATCTAATGCATACACCATATCAAGGTGATTGGCGAGAAAGTTTGGCAATACTACTTTTACACTGGTGATGGCACCTCTGAAGCCCTTATATATATTGTGCATAAGAAATATATTGTCCAAGATGATAGTGATTTGCTTGAATTGAATTTTTACCATCACTTCAGCACTAATTTCAGAACCTTGTGCTCACTAACTAGAACACTCAAAATCGTCGCAATTTACAACACAGGCTGCCCAGGGTAAAATCTTGCATAATGTTATATATAGATGACAATGAAATAACTAAATATATTCAAAATAAATGAATACAAATAAATCAATAACATATTTAAACTACTAATAATAAAAAAATGTAAGACTGGAAATAGTTCGAAGAGGACATTTGGCTGCAATTTGTCGTTTGAGGATAAACTTTGTTTCCTTCTAGAGGATGAAACTTTGTTTCCTCATAGAGGATGAAAATACATCACAATTAAAATATTGAACTTTTGTAGTGTTTTCAGCTGAGAACTGACTTCAGTATCACAGGTTTTTTATGTTTGATGACTGAAATTGTCCTTAGATGCACATGCAAGGGTAAAATGTGTTTATGTATTTTCTTCTTTAAATGAACAAATCAGCAAATCCCCCTTTAAAGGTTGGTTTCTAAAGAAATTCATGTAATGGGAAAATTTGTTAAATTCAACCGTCGTAAGCCGTTTTTCCAACTGAAACGGTTAACAGCTGTCAAGCAAGTAGCCGATGCTGCATTGTGGTGCTCCCTTTTTTTCTTCAATATTTTACTTATAGTGTAACAAGTAGATAATAATGTTGACAAATGTGACCAATTGATGCATATAACTTTTTTACCTTTAAAGGGAAAAATAGGCAACATGCTAGGTTTAGAAACTGTAAAAAAAAATAAACAAGGGTAAAAAAAACAACAATTAGGGTAAAATAAGTAAGTATACGAATACAATTACAAAGTGTTGACATTTAATGACTGGATTTGTTTAAATTATTTTACATTGGGGTCAAAATGACCCCGGTTGATTTCACCATTTTAATGTTCACTTTAAATTACTACAAACGAAACGATACCTGAATCAAAGGATGATAAATAAGATTTAAGTACCAATGTGGATTACCCTTGGGATAAAAGCTGTAATTAGTATTAAAGAATACAATATAGTGTTTCACAATATGCAAATTAGCTGTAACTTTCCTAAAATAACACTAATATTAAAATTTAAATTTTTTTCAGAGGACATTGGTTACATTACTAATAGTGTTTTGAGAATAAGTACATTTTGCTATGGTGGTTGTTTCTCACAGTAGTTTATGATAGTTATGATACAAGACGGTCCTTGTATGTTAAGGCTGAATGTTTGAAGGCTGAATGTTTTCACTTATGACCATGCAATAATAAACTCTTCTTTTTTTTTTTACTTGAATAATGTCTTATTCAAAAAAGGAATGATCGGTCCAGAAAAATATGTGGTAGCTGAACAAAGTTATGCAGTGTGCCACTGACATTACTTTGGCTCTGAAAAGAAAAAAAACTTAAGAGTTCAAAAAGAAGTCAACAAGTGAAAGCAGTTTCTAGTAAATGCTAAAGTAGCTGATGAGCTGATGTGGTTTTCTCCCCTTTTCTGCTAACTGTGAAACCAGTTAACGTCGTAAGTACACACCCATGTGGCCACACAATACAAACGGTGACAAGTATTTTTTTTTTTTTATGAAGAAAGCCACAAACAGAAACAAACGTTCCAATAGTAAATCTTTAATGCCCATATATTGCATTTACAGTTTATTTTATAAACATATTTGTTTATCATTGCATTTACAGTTACTGTAATTTATCAAAAGCTTTTGCAGAAAGTGAAATAATAGTGCCACCTGAGTTCAGGGTCATATAAATGGCTTAAAATCAGATGCATGTCCTTCTGGACAATGCATTTCCATCAGAATGTACATTTATATATGAGCTTCTGTTCCTCATAATGTTTATAGGACCTCTATTAGTTTATTTATGTTGGATCAACCTGCCTTTTATTTCACAAACTAGAGAATATTGAGACTCTTAGGGCTATGAAAATCATATGATTTGGTTCACACTTAGAAGGGTAAAGCAGGCCTTTGTCCATACCACAGCCTTCTGCCTCCTGAGAACGGATAACCTGATCCTTTTTGTAAAGTTTGTTTTCTTTTGGCGGGTTCACCCACCAATTCCGAGAGCAAGAGACTCAATAAACTCAAAACCTTTTGGAAATATCGAAACTTTTCTGCAATGTATTTCTATATGCTATACCATGTCCATTTATCTTACGTGCTATAAATAAATGTATATATATATATATACAGTACTGTGCATAAGTATTAGGCACGGGATGCTGTTTTGAAGGCGAAGGGTGGTCACAGCAACTGTTGATTTGATACAGATTTGCTTTGCCATCATTATGTATTTTATGAATTGATAAAAAATAAACAGTTCATATTTATAGTTTTATATATACAGTATATATATTTTACAAACTCAAAAGACTTACCTGCCTAAAACCTATGCACAGTACTGTATGTACGTAAATACAGTATATATACAGTATATATGTATATATATATATATATATATATATATATATTCATAACAATGGACTTTCAATGGGCCATAGGAAATGGACTCACAACCACCATGATTATCCTTCAAACCCATTATTTATCAGTACCTCAACTCAATACGTAGAGTCGTCAATTTAAAGTCTCACATTTCCAGTCAGACAGTCTGGGAGTTGTTTTTAGCTTGTAAATCGTTGTGACTTTGAGCTTGGACTGCTATAGATGTCTTATTGCTTAAACAGTAGATTGGGCACTCCTTGCCTTTCACACCTCACAACACACTTAGTCCCACTCTCTTAGTATTCGCTTTATAAAAAGGCTCAATATGCTCAAATTTTTGTGTCAACATTTAGAATTGTTTTCCGACAACTTCATCGCAAATCAGGTAAGCTTCCATGTAGATACTAAATTGAAAGATAATAACCATGTTTAATGTGGTATTGTTGTATGAAAAAAAATTTATTTACTCAACATTGCATGTGATCTGTCCCCTAACAGGTACAATGCTTTTGCAAGCGACTGCACAGGAGGATTTTCTGAGAGCAGCTGTTCCCTATCTCAGAGATGGAATGGTTACTTTAAAAAATGTGGCAGATATCTTGTTAAGCTTCAATAGTGCTAAAACTCAGATCCTTAAGCAGACCATTCAAAAGGGAGTGCGTGACTTCCAGCAATCATGTAAATATGCTGACGAGCATCTCCAAAAAGTTGACAAATACTCGGAAAACCTGACCTTAGAGAAAGGACAGCTTGAGTCTAATAAGACGCGTTTAGAAACAGAATTAGCCAATATCCAAACTCAACAACAAGCTACAGAAGAATCCCTGCAAGACTGGACTACCGCTGAGCAGAAAGCCAAAGCTGACTTGGACAACGCTCAGAGATACCTTGACATAATGAGGGCCAAAGCTGCTGAGAATCAAACCATAAGAGATGCTGGGATAGGGCTTATGTTCATTCCCTTTGTAGGCCTCATTGCAGGTGAATAAGATTATTTAAGGTTTTCTTTTTCAAACTATAGATTATACTTTTTTTTAAATAATTTTTTTTACCTAACATGAAATAACACTGAATCACTTAAAAATATATATTTTCTTGTTTACTTTTATAGGTTCTGTAATGGTAGGTGTGGGACAAACCGAGTTGGAGAATGCTCAGAGGGAGGCCGACAATGCAGTGCGGGAGTTAAACAACGCCAGACATCAAGTGAGCGGCGCAGCAGACAAGCTGACCAGATAAGGAATCAGAAGGCTTCCCAGAGGCAGATGATCTGCCAGTGTGCTTGCGACATCGAGAGATGCAAATCTGAGCTGGTATGAGCAAAGCAGAAGCGAGAATCTGTGTCCTTGATGCAGACCAAGTTGAGACATGCTGTCCACATTCTGGGTGTCCTAACAGGGAAAGTGAAGGGGGCGGAGGATACAACCTTGTATGGTGTCTTCCTGGAGCCGCTGCTCAATGTGATGAAAGATGTTATGGGGTACCTGTTGTAGGGAAACCAATCCTCAAACCATCCCCCTCATTCCAGAGAATCAAAGCATGGTCTCTCAACACAAAGGGCCATAAAACCTTAACTCTATTCCAGCAATTCCATCTGCTACTTTAAGGATTTATGAATTGGGATTAAGAAACTGTCGCAAAGGAACAATCAATTAAATTATTGGACATTGACAATGAGAAGAAATTGTAACATCAATCGTTTGTATTTTGTAATAATTACATATTTTGTATTGTTTTACTAAGCTAACTAACATAATTAGCCTAGTCATGTTTGGTATCCAAATGTCCACCATGATATTTTGTAAACTTTGCAAACGTTTATATAGAACATATTCTTAGCATACAGGTATAAATAGAAAGAAAATGATTTGAGCTAATCAATCTGAAAAACCTTATCTCATACAGTGAGATAATTTACACCTCTAGTCCCTGACCAGTGGCCAATCAGGTGACCTCAGCCACCTTTTGGAAACCCCCTCTCAAACTATAAATAGAGTTCTCATCCAGGGAACCTGGCTTTTTAAGATCCGCACGTAACCTGGGAGGCCGCCCTGCGTTACACGGGTTGATAAAAATTGCACCCAAACTTAATCCTTGACCACGTGTCTGCAAGCAACTCTTTGGACAAAGGATTGTAGGCCTTTTCCTCACTACAAGGCCGGAAAACCTTGCACACTTTCAAACTGAACCAGCGCACGATTAACACGTCAAAGAAGACCAAAAACCCACGTTGCTGTTCCATGTTTATTCAAACAAGGAACTAACTTTCAGAACTTTACCAAAGGAACCACGGACTTCTCAAACTGGCTCCAGCCGCAACAACAAGCTAATAAAACCAATCCGTGAGCCACAGCTCCGCCTTTCATCTCACAGTAACGTAACCCATGCTTATCAAACGTTGAGCGTTGGATGCTATAGCTTAGATAATTTCTGATGTGTTATGCTTACCATAATTTATCAATATTTCAACTGTTATACTGTGTATGTTTAGCTACTAACCACTTTAGTTTATTAATGTCATCATTTAGTCATTCTTTGTAGTACTGTAATTTTCATGTGTTTTAGACTAGTAAATAAATAGAATTGCTTTGCAACCAATCCCAGCTGTGTCATATCTTTGTTTCCATACAATCATTTATTCTCGTAACTTAGAACGTCACTACTTCAGAAATGAGACTAAAACTTCAACTAGGCCTACTTATTAAATTAATGCCAAATCAGACCTGGTTTCCCATCGAGCCATGCAATAAGCTTAAATCTTTGGGTGGTGCCCCCTTAATTATTTAATATCAAATTGATCGATTATAATATTAATTTATGAATTAATTGATAATCTACAAAATTGATAAAGAGTAGTTTACACATAAGTAGTGAACCAGGAACCCCACACTGTTCAAAGCTGTGAATGAGCAAAAGCAGGCTTTCCTGCAGAACCCAGCTTTCCGAGAGGCCTTAGAGAGCTTGCATTATGTGGAGGAAATGGTTTCAAGCAGTGATCGATTGATTGATCATGCTGATGACTTTGCTGATTTCTATGGTCAAGTGGGTGTTTGTTACCATGCTGAATAAAATATTCAGGGACATCATCTTTTGTGATGGGTCACCAGTGGTTCAATTGAACTAAAAGGTCTGCGTTGCACAGCTTAAATCACCATTATGCTTACAATTTAACATCCATCCATCCATCCATTAACTTTACCGCTTATCCTGTACAGGGTCACGGGGGGGGCTGGAGCCAATCCCAGCGGACACAGGGCGAGAGGCGGGGTACACCCTGGACAGGTCGCCAGTCTATCACAGGGCCGACATATAGGGACAGACAACAACTCACACTCACATTCACACCTACGGGCAATTTAGAGTCACCGATTAACCTGCATGTTTTTGGACTGTGGGAGGAAACCGGAGTACCCGGAGGAAACCCACGCGAACACGGGGTGAACATGCAAACTCCCAATTTAACATATTCATTTTAAACATCTTTATGTTCGTATTTGCCAAATGTTTAATACCCTATGTGTTTACTCATTACGTTTCTGACAACATGGCAAATTTTTATAAATTCAATATTTCTTTCTATAAATTGATTTTTGAGTACAGCAGACATTATTGGATATAATTCACGCAGTTCAAACATAATTGGTTGTGAACACCACCACAAGTTCACCACTCTGTATTAGGAGTTCAATAAGAGATTGGGCGTTTGTATGATTTGGAGCTGTCATCTAGTGGCAATTGAAAAGTATTCCCCAAACAAAGAGCTTTGTCTGATTTGAATATAACAGAATGAACCGCTTTGTCCTAGAACCTTGTTCTAGGATGAAAAGTTTTCATAAATAATGTTAAAAGGACAAACAAATAGGTCAATTCTGTCTACATTTAATCTTACTCTACTTAACAATCTATTTAATATTGAATATCTAAAAATAAAATATAAAACTGCCCAACCAGCCTTTGTTTAAACGAACAAATATTTTGTGTTCTGGAACACTAATTACAATAATTTATCTTGAATTAATTGCAAATACATTAAACTGAATGTTTTACACATTTCTCTTGTCACATTCAGGGGTCGTGTACAATTCAGTTCCCCCTTGGATTCCGAGGGGGAACTGAATTGGACACCACACCGGCACGCTCAAAGATGACGTAATCTCCGTAGTAACAGTTGTGTTTGTAGCAACCAGAACGATTTCCACATTTCTTCAGAATCAGCATGGATCAAAACAAAGCTGAAAGCCACGCACCGCTGAAAACCGAGGATGTTTACCAAGTTGATGAAAAGCTTCCGGCGCGCTTCAATAATCCAGACTGTTTTCACGGTTACATGTATATTTTCTTTCCTTCTCTCTCGCTTTCATTCTTTATTTTTTGTAAGCACGTTTGTTGTAAAATGTTTGACAACTTTGACTCATTTATTTAGCCTGCATAATTGTTTCAGAAAAAAGAAGACCCATCCATGCTACGTAACCTCTAACCAGACGTATGGCAGCAAGAAGCCAACAGTTCATGAAATGCCAGTAAGTCTGTGTGAGTGAGTGTGACTAAGTGAGGTCCAGGTTCAACAACACCACGTCCCATTCCAACACCTACAACCGTGCCTTAAAGTCCCGACCCTGAGCCGGGTATGAGGCTGCTCTTGCTAATATAGTCTGGTTACTGTCAGGCCTAGACTAATGTACAAGGGAATTGAACAGTAAGGTAGTCTTGCCTGTGCTTCTAAAGACTGCGTACCATGGTCGCACCTATAGTGGTTGCATTTTGTTTTATTATTGCGTTGGTGCATACTAGTCATTCTAGAAAAACGATCAATGTACAAAAAGTGAATTTCTGTGGAAAAAACACTGTAGCCTATACCCAGCCAACGTTTAGCCTACATGTTTGGCCAAAATGGGTTCTTCTAGTGCTCAATGGGTTTGTCTGCAGGTTCCACGGAGCACCCACATGTGTTTTCCTAAATGGGTCATGAGTGGGTAACGCCTCGGCAACCAAGCTAGTGATGGGGCCCAATTTGGCAATATATATGGGTTTGTCTGTGTTTGCCAATATGTGATCCACATGGTCGGCCTATATGAGTCCCAGCTAAACTGCCTATTTTGAGACATTTCTACCCACAAGTGACCTACCCAGTGCCTGTAAAGTTTCCCCACACAGGTGTGCTTATGTGTGGCCCAGTTGGTTAACCCAAGTGGGTCCCACATTAAATGTTTTGAGCCCATGCCCACCTACTACCCACCAAGCCCAGGCAAATTCCACATATTTGTACGTTGGCTGGGTTCTCTGCTATTTTAACTGGAATTTCTTTCGAATCGACCGTTAAACCCATTGTGTATAACAGTGTAGTATTCCAGCAATGCTCTGTGTAATATTTTTTTTTGTGCCGAGGCTAATAGGCAAACAAATTACAGTGTCCATCAATCTTACGCTGATTGGTAGCTTATTTAGGCTATTATTGGTAGGCTTAAATTATATATATATATAAAGAAAAACAGTTTATTCCATTAAAGTCTTGTCGCTCGTAAACGGTAGGCTGCTTTTTTTTTTTAAATGTTAAATGTATGCATATATCCATACTATGGCTTCAATCATGATACCTTCACTTCAGTTATGTGAACATTCCAACCTGTCCTTCTTTGCCCATCCCTTTTCAGACGGAGTTTAACGGAAGTGTCCGTAAGTTCTCCAATCTCATGTCAAAAAGTGGCATGTACCGGGACAACGGCTTCAACACGGCCTTGGACAAAAGCCTCATCACCGGGTTTGGAGCCGTTGTGATGCGTGGCGACCGACTTATGTCCACTACATCTATAACCAAAACGACGCTCCCAAGAAATGATCCAAACCATGTTCCAACTCACAACGGTGACGATACAATAGTCCAATGACCTTGACGAAATGGGACATATCAACTAACCTACAATAACTCAAAAAATTACATGATTACAGATAGATGATTAATGAATGTCCATTTCCTTCATTTTAATTAAAAAGTATCGAAAGTTTTATATAGTACTGTGCATACGTTTTAGGCAGGGGATGCTGTTTTGAAGGCGAAGGGTGGTCACACCAAATATTGATTTGATTCAGATTTGCTTCTCCCTCACTTTGTATTTTATGAATTGATAAAAAAAATAAACAATTAACATTTATATTTTTATGTACTTTAAATGTGTACTTTTTATGTTGCACAGTTCTGTATATATGTACAGTTTCACTGTATGCTGACCTTTGCTATTATACTAAAGTGTGCAGACATCTCTTATGACAGTGAGTTAGCTATTGTATTATGGTACATTGATCACATGACTAAGTCTAAAATACTACATATTTGTTGCTAATTTAAAATAGTCTTGATAACTGAAACCAGTAAACAGACTAGTTTAGTTTTGTATAGGCCTATGTGTCTTCAGAAGAAGCGGAGATGTCACTGTCCACAGATGCTGTTTGTTGACCTATAAATGGCCTGACCATCACCAGGATGCTTTGAGAAAAGAAAATGTATTGCATAACAGATTGTTGGCATTAAGTATCAGCATTTTCCACAATGATTTAAAAGACCATTTTTCAATTGTAAAATTGATACAGGGGAAAAACAGGTCTGAAGCATCTCTGGTAGTAACCATTATTTGCCACAGTGTGGTGCCGCAGTAATGTGGATGGTGTGCCCGTTTCTCCAAGAGATCCTAAAACAAGCCTAACACAAGCCTAACTAGGGTGTTTACAAAATCCCCCCAAAAAAACAAAAACAAAAAATGGAGGGAAAATGTGGCCTCAAGCCACTTCATTCTTTCCAGTTAGTTGTATCTCTCTCTCTCTCTCTCTCTCTCTCTCTCTCTCTCTCTCTCTCTCTCTCTCTCTCTCTGTCTCTCCCCCCCCCCCTCTCTCTCTCCCTCCCCCCTCTTCTCTCTCCCTTTCTCTCTATGTTTGTTGTTTATGTGAGTGAGTGAGTCTCTGTATTTCTGATAACAGACGGACGAGTCAGCATGTACACACCATGCCTAGTTGATCCTCTGAAATGTCA
Organism: Galaxias olidus; assembly: GCA_026901105.3. Classification (NCBI taxonomy): domain Eukaryota; kingdom Metazoa; phylum Chordata; class Actinopteri; order Galaxiiformes; family Galaxiidae; genus Galaxias; species Galaxias olidus. Next base: position 187,830 of record JAPMUY010003058.1, on the reverse strand, counting down.
CACAGCCTCCAACCTTCTGTTTTCTTGACTGCTCGCACACGGTAGAAAAAGTAGAATTTCCAGCCGACACCTCATATGAGTCACCACACAATAAGACACAACGATGCCAGACGATTGATTAAGATACGGGCCCGACTTGAAAACGTGAAAAACAGAGTGTGGTGCTGGCATCATGCAGGAGTAGAATAGGCCTACCTCTTCAAGCTTCTTTCTCTGGTGGGACCGGAGGATCTGTGAAAGGCTTTCAGTATTACCCAATGTTTAAAGATTAATGAAGAATATGTCAAACGGTACAAAAATCAACCTGTTGATTGAAAATTGACTGAAGCAGTGTGTTACAATTACATAAACACAATACCTACACAGATGGGAGTTTAAAGAAGTGAGTTTAATCTCTGTTTTAATGATGAAGACTATAGTTGCTTTGTGATGTAGGCTGTGAGATTATTCCACAGCAGACAGATCCTTAAGTAACGTGGTTAAAATGAAGCACTATCTTTTATGTGCGTGTGGGCGCTTTTCTACACTACTGTTGTTTCCTCTGTATGACGTGCTCTCCATAAATAACACAAAATCAATAAGTTATACTTGCAGCCTTAATAAAAGCCTTCTAAAACCACATGTAAAAAAGCTTGTGTTTTACAATGAGCAGCTAAAACAAAAAGCTCAACGTGTTCCTGGTTATGAATTCTCTTTTTAGTTATGCTTCCATTTAGGTTCCATTTTTAGCTCTCAATGTTGTCTCGTTTGTGTCATTTGTCATCTTTTTATGTTTTTTTTATGTGTGTATGCTGCTGCCTGTCTTGGCCACGTCTCCTTTGAAAAATAGATCATTCATATCAATGGGATCTTTTTCCTCGTTAAATAAAAGTTTCATAACAATAATACAAATAATAAAACGTCGTAAATGTAAAAGTATAGTTAACGTAATATTCTTCTACAAATGCAAGGACGCTGGTTCCAAGCTGACCGGAGAAGAGTCTCGTCGTCGTTAATCTCTCCGTCGGTTTCCATGGTGACGACCGTGTGATGGTCGCAGATCAGAGACGTCTCGCTGCTCTTCTGTTTCCTGACCACCGGAAGCCCTGGCCTGACATACACACCACTAACTGACACACACACACACACACACACACACACACACACATACACAACACTGACACACAAACACACACATGCACGCACACACATACACACACACACACACACACACACACACACACACACACACACACACATATACACAACACCGACACACAAACACACACATGCACATGCACACACACACACACACACACACACACACACACACACACACACACACACACACACACACACACACACACACACACACACACACACACATAGGCACTCCTCTGACAGACACTCACACCCTGACACACGCAGACTAACACACATTTGAATCATATATATATATATATATATATATATATATATATATCGATTACATATCGTATATATATATTTATATACGTTTATACATCGTCCCATTTATATTAATGGGAATGTGTGTCCAAACTTTTGACTGGTACTGTGTATATACTATATATATATATATATATATATATATATATATATATATATATATATATATATATATATATACACAGTATATACCTGTATATATATATATTCACATCCTCGTTCATCCTGGACTGTGTACCTGCTGAACCACAAATACTTTGCAGGCGGCTAGCCCCTCTCTTCTTTAACACAACATCCATCTGCAGGCATCTTGTCACTGATCAGGGCAGCAAAATAACTGCCTAGCTGTAACATATAGCCCAGTTGTGCCAGAACCTTAACACTTGACTAATTCTAGAGTTTGTTAGTGACATTGAAGTGATTTAGAACATGCTGCATGTACGTTTTTAGGGAGTTATATAGAGAATATGAGTTGATGAGTATATATATATATATATTATATATGTATTTCCTTCTATAAATCCCACGCAATTAGCTTTGTGCTCTGACATGCAGCTATTTAACTGAAGCTGTGCCCAGACAATGCTGTTTGATTCCTCAGTAATAGTTTCTGTGGTGAGTTATAGTGAAAGGGGAATTCAGACACAGAAACTCTGAGAGTCTCATTGATTTCCTCAGCAGGGGGGAAACGAATCAAACGTACCCTCTGCTGGTGAACGACCCCTGTTTTGTTACCTTACAGTGACACTGCAGCTGACAAGGGCCTGAATAAACCCCTCTAGGACCCAGGGGCCGACTTGATTTGAAATAGCTTGGAATTACCAGAAAGGCCTGATTACATGACACAGAGAACCTGATTGAGGATAACTTCGCAGACCAAAGAAGACCTGATTGGAAAGTCAATGGAGGACCTGATTGGCGACATAACCTCAGCCCGAGACGGGACTTGATTAGGAAAAGCCCTGTAGCCCTGTCGATACCTGATTAGGCACAGCTCTTTGCTGTCCTGGTTGGAATTCAGTTTGAATTCATTTTCCTTTTTGTTACAGTAAGTAACCTCACCTGGGTTCGGACACGCTGATTTTATTGCTGTACTTTTAGTTTGTTGACAATAGAAGTCTTACTTGTATCCTTTTTGTTTTTAAAGATAGGTGGAGGAAAACTGCTTTAAGCTGAAAGAAGAGTAACCCCCCCCACACACACACAAACCCTCTCCACCCACACACACACACACACACCACACACACACACACACCCTCTCCACCCACGCCCCACGGCAGGAAATGGATTGAGGTAACGCTGAGCTGTTTCTGAACACCATCAAACACTGGTAGTTCACTTCCTCTTGGCTGAGCACTGGCTTTCAATACAATTCTTTGCTGTGTATTAACATGGACATTCATTCCATTCATTTACTTTCCATCCCATACCATTCCTTTTCACTCCATGTGTACATAGTAATTAATTTATTATTATTATTATTATTATTATTATTATTATTATTATTATTATTATTATTATTATTATTATTATTATTAATAATAATATAATAAAAAAAATAAAAAAAATAATAATAATATAATAATAGTAATCATTCATTGTATATAGTTTTTAGTGCTTTTCTCAAGGACTCAAAGCGCTTTTACAAATTGGTTGCCAATGAACTACACAGAACGAACAATGAACAGACAGAAAGCAATCACACAACACTCAGTCTGGGTGATACCACGGCACCAGACTTGCTCACTCAACATACATTCGGCAGCACGGTGGCTCAGTGGTTAGCACTGGTGCCTCACAGCAAGAAGGTCCTGGGTTCAAACACCATCTGACCCAATGGCCTTTCTGTGTGGAGTTTGCATGTTCTCCCCGTGTTCGTGTGGGTTTCCTCCGGGTACTCCGGTTTCCTTACCACCATCAAAAAACATGCTCCATTCTCCTACCAGTGCCCTGACCAGTCACTGCCAATTCACCTGGAGTCGGTCTGTGTGTCCTATGTGTGTGAGCAAGTCTGTTGTTATATGTTGGGTGAGCAAGTCTGGTGAAAATTGGCTTCCGTGGTATCACTCAGACTGAGTGTTGTGTTTGATAGCTGTCGGTCCATTCGTTGTTCGTTCTGTGTAATTAATTGGCGACCAATTTGTGTAAAGTGCTTTGAGTCTCGAGAAAAGCGCTAAAAACTAAATAACATGAATTATTATTATTATTATACAGCAACAGACTTGCAGCGTCTTATTCAGGGCATATTAACCCATGGAGTATTAACCCTGACATGTTTTTAATAGTGGGAGGAAACCGGAGCACCCCATGGAAACCCACACAAACACGGGGAGAACATGAATACTCCACACAGAAAGGCCCTTGGGTCAGGAGGGGTTCAAACCAAGGACCTTCTTGCTGTGAGGAAGCAAACAGTGAACAGTGCTAACCACTGAGCCACCATGCTGCCCAGTAAACAATGCATAGTGTATATCCTTTGCATTTGCACAGTTACTTGTATTCAATGGCACATAAGAGGCAGCTGTAGAACAATAGGTCTCGTTTATTGTTAGACGAGTTAGAAATTACTGTTATTGCGGTTACAACACATAGTGCAAGACTAGATCTAAGACCTGGGAACATGGTGGGAGTGTTGAAAACAACAGATACATTCTCCTGTGAACACCTTCTACTGTAGCTACTAAACACATCCCTCTGTGTTTCAACTACTGCTCTATTCAACACACACAGCTGTCAGATAGAAATATTACACAACTAGAAAAAAAAGGCTTTTTCCTCTTGAATCTACTACATCCGGTTCTATCTAGGCCAGACAAACACGTTGCCTAGCAACAGTCGGAAAGTGGCGTCGTTGGATCTCGTCCCTATTTTGGACAGTTCTACTTATTATCATTATCTTTTCATTATTGCAGTAAAATGGTAATGTTGGATGTACACCTCAGCTGAAAGAGTCTACACCGACCTCCTTTTAATTTCGAGTTTTGATCTAATCGGGTATGCAATGTTGCCTGAAGAACACCCTGAAAGGGCACAACATGTGTCGAGTTCACATCGTTTCTGGCATTGAAGTATGAACCAAGGAGGTGAGATGGTCACATTATGAAAGAGGTTTAGGTTGGAGGTGGGGTTTCTTTCAGCTGTTCTTACGTGACAAAAAGTGGCCTTTTTCTGTTTCAGTATCGATGCAAAACAGGATTGACCCAACGTTAAGACTGGACTTCTAACTACACAACCAAAACCATCTAAATCTAAAGTGGTACAAAAAATTAAGATCCATGCAGAAACAAAAAGAAGGAAAATTGAGAGTAGAAAAAGAGGGCGTCTCACAAAGACAGAGAGTCAACAGAAAGTGTCCAACAGTCGTCATGGCCTGGCTGTCCCATGTCTCAATAAGCATCTCCGGTCACGTCGTAGACACACACACACTGAGAGTGGTAGAATCCACAGACAGTAACCGTACATAGGCCTACACATCAGAATCTACACACTATAGTGTATATACAGTAACACCTTTGTCTGGGCACTGACAGAAGAGACTCGGTAGGATAAGCCAAGTGAGTCTTATTACTAATCTAGCGATCTCATTAGAATCTAGATAGACTATTCATAAATATAACCATCTTTAGAGAATGGCGATAGATATACAGTACATAAGATAACCAGTTGATAGCTAGCAGATAACTAGTCCAGTCTACATTTGACACCTAACTGTGGATGCACTGGTAAACTAAACTGGAAAAAACTTAAACATCCGACCAAAACGACTGTCTAGTCTCTGAAACTATAATTCACTCAAATATCGTTTGTTTTTACTATTTGAAGATTGAATTAACTTTTTTTTTTTTTTCAGAAGCCATTGTTTGTATGCTTTTTTAATTTAATTTTAATTTCTTTTATAAAACTAGTCCAATTAATGAATCAGGATAGAGATATGTACCATTTGTACTGTAGCGGTAACAGTATGTGGGCTGTGGAAGAATCAGGAGTGAAGCAATATTAAGCCAGCTATACGATCAACACGACAGAGCAGTGTCAGAGCTGGCATTGTGTGTGTGTGTGTGTGTGTGTGTGTGTGTGTGTGTGTGTGTGTGTGTGTGTGTGTGTGTGTGTGTGTGTGTGTGTGTGTGTGTGTGTGTGTGTGTGCGTGTGTGTGTGCGTGCGTGTGTGCGTGTGTGTGAGTGTGTGTTGTTTCCGCGGTTTAAGAGGAATTATGGGATTATGGGATTATGCCAATTTTATGAATGGAATATAAATAGTGTAACCCGAGTTGTCTTGGGAGTATCATGGCCTTGTTTTAGGTCAACGGTCGCGTGAACCTAACTTCTGTCATTGGAGTCATAGGTCATAGGTGGAAGGGTCGTCGTCGTGGTTTTTACTGGATGATGTGGAACAGGGTGACATTGTAGAGCACCTGGTGGCCGTTGTTCCAGGCGTAGAGTGCGCGGTCGTGGGGGTTGTAGTCCAGCATGGACAGGTGGCTGTATTTGTTGGTCAGGGGGATGTCTATGTACTCGTAGGTGGAGGTGTTGGTGCTGTAGGCGTAGTACACCTTGGTGCCTCCGGAGTAGCCGTTGGTCACGTACAGCGTGCCACAGATCATGAAGGCCTCGCCCGCGCTGCGCTTCGGGTGGTTGGTCGTCCAGCTACGCACGACGGCCAGCGTCCCCGGGTTCAGTTGGCTGATGACGATGTTGCCCGCGTTCTGATTGGTGGCGTAGACGGCCCAGAGGCCACTCTCGTCGGCCATAAGGTCGATGTCGGAGTGCCCCCCCCAGGAGTAGTGGTACATGTTGTTGTAGCCGGCGAAGTCAAGCTGCTTGGAGCGGCTGATGACGGAGGTCTGGAAGTCGAACTTGATGATGGTGTGGCTCTGGAACTTGTTGAAGTAGATGGAGCCATTGTAGACCACCTGGCCGGTGCCGGACCACGGGTGGGGCAGCCGGTGGGACGTGAAGTTGTCCGTGTTCATGAAGTCGTCCATGGAGCGGTACTCGCGGACGAAGCGGTTGTTGTGGTAACCGTCCATGTACCACACCTGAGAGTGCAAAATGTGTGATTTACATTTTCTTTTGATTATGATTGAATTGGATCTGTTTTTTTTGCACACTTTCCAATGAGTGCAGTTTTTATCTAAATGAAAAATGCTTGACATGAATCGTTACAATGCATCACTATAACACAATATACTGAATGTTTATATAGTTAATATAGTAATAATATGAATATGAATAGTCAATTAATTAAATACAATGTCAAATCATTGGTCTAATTATTACAATTCGGTCTGTAAATAATGTTGTTATGTTGTTATAAGCTATTGTATGATTTCATGTACATACATTTATAGTAGGCATGGTGTAATATATGTGTCTATTTAGTGCTGTAAAACTGCAGTGGGATATCTATTGTGTTTTTGCTGTAAAACACAATATAGATTCTACATCGAGCAACAGCATGTCTGTGTGTGTGTGTGTGTGTGTGTGTGTGTGTGTGTGTGTGTGTGTGTGTGTGTGTGTGAGTGTGAGTGTGTGTGTGTGTGTGTGTGTGTGTGTGTGTGTGTGTGTGTGTGTGTGTGGATTTAGTGTTGTATTGCCATGGTAGAGTTGTTGTAACGTACCCTAGAGTCTCCCTCAGGCGCCAGAGGGTCGGTCATCCAGGAGCCAAACCGTGACCCCGACGTCTTGATGGTGATTGGCTCGCTGATTCCTGTCAGCTTCCCACAGGCTGAAACACACACACAGAAAACGTTCTAGATAATCTACTGCTCTATCACACACAGGCTGAAACATACAGAATGTTCTAGATCATCTACTGCTCTATCACACACAGGCTGAAACACACACAGAGAACATTCTAGATCATCTACTGCTCTATCACACACAGGCTGAAACACAAAGAACATTCTAGATCATCTACTGCTCTATCACACACAGGCTGAAACACAGAGAGAGAACATTCTAGATAATCTACTGCTCTATCACACACAGGCTGAAACACACACAGAGAACATTCTAGATCATCTACTGCTCTATCACACACAGGCTGAAACACACACAGAAAACATTCTAGAATTTAGATAATCTACTCTATACAGGTTTGTGTGTGTCTGTGTCTCTCTCTCTGTGTGTGTGTGTGTGTGTGTGTGTGTGTGTGTGTGTGTGTAGCGTAGCGTAGTCCTACCCAGCTTCTGCATGCAGGCTCTGAGGCGGTCTTCCAGGCCAGCCACCCTGCCATGCAGCTCGTCGTAGTCGAAGCCCCCCAGCTGGTCCTGGAGGCTGGTGAGCAGGGCCGTCACGTTGGCCACTTCCTCCTTGAACTGCCACACCAGACGGGCGTCCGCCTTGTACTCCTCCAGCACCGGGATAAGAGGCCGCAGCTCCTCCATCTTGGCTTTAATGGCCTAAGAGGTTGGGAGGAGGGAGGAGGAAGGGGGGAGGGAGGAGGAAGGGGGGAGGGAGGAGGGAGGAGGGAGGAGGGAGGGAGGGGCAGAGGTGCTGCTTTAGTGACTGGAGTAATTGTGTGACTTTACTTGCTTTGGCCTGGTTGGGTTTGGGTATATGAATACATCTTATTTAACCTGACTCGCTTTCACCTGGTTGGATTTCGGTTACGTGACTACAGTTTATTTGACTTGATTTGATTGGGCCTGGTTTTACTTAATCTGGTCTGGTTTAAACCTAGTCTAATCTTGGATGATCGAGCAAGGCTACTTTAATATCATGGTCTAACACTCCTCCTAATTCCTCTTCGACAGCATGGAGCTAACAATTGTTTAGAAGATCATTTTCCAGCCTTGACCTGGTTTGGGTCGGTTTAATCTAAAATAATCTGGAACGGTAGAACTAGAACGTTACTTGCTCTGCTGGGTGATCACATAGTCTGTTTGAACCTAATCTTTTGTAAATTATGTATCATTATTTAAAGACCTCTAACCATACCAAGAAGAGGTGTCTATTTGAGCGAAGGCTTATCTGGCTGTAGAACGGAGGACATTGTGCACATTATTGGACAAATAGAAATCACATTTCATTGTATTATCAGTGTTATTATTTATTGTAATTTTTTTCTTTTTATGTCATTGTATTTTTTTATACTAGGGCTTGCTTGTAAGTATTTCACTGATTGTACCTCGTTGCATCCGCGTCATGTGACAAATAAAACTTGAACTTTTATTTTATTTCATGCTTTTGGAACAGTTGGAACGATGGACCTGGACTTTATGAATAGACTCACCCTCAACTTCACTATGGAATTTAGATATTACTGCAATCACAATTAGGCCGTAACCATGGAAACCGTCACACAAACACAAGGTCTCTACCCCAGAAACAATTAGGAACCAACTTTTATTATTATCACCTTATTCAAAAATGCATCTTAAAGTGACATGCTTCATTAATGAAAAAAATACAAACAACATTTTTCATATCATATATTGTCATGGGAACCACTGGATACAAGGAGAAACAGATCCAAACCACAGTGGAGATGCAGTAGCATGCAGAGAGTCAGAGCAACGACAAGAACAAGTTGAGAGCATAGAAGAAAAAGAGAAAAGAGGAACAAAATGCTGTACTCTGAACCAGTCAAGGGTCAAAAGAGTGAACGTGGGAGGTCAAAGGTCAGAAGCATGCATGCTATATGTAAGAAGTGTGCACAGTGCGCGTGAAACAGGTCAAAGGTCAAGAGCGTGCATGGTGTGCATTAGACAGGTGAAAGGTCAGGAACATTGTGCGAGGGACAGTTCAAAGGTCAGGAGCGTGCACGGTAGGCATGTTTCTGGTCAAAGGTGAGGAGTGTGCATGGTGTGCATGGGACAGTTGAAAGTCCAGGAGCGTGCACTTTGTGCGTGGAACAGTTCAAAGGTCAGGAGAGTGCACGGTGTGCACGGGAAGCTCAAAGGTCAGGAGTGTGCCAGTGCACATGGTAGAGATTAAAGATCAAGAGCGTGCATGTTGTGCGTGGGACAGTTCAAAGGTCAGGAGCGTGCATGGTGGACGTGGAACAGTTCAAAGGTCAGGAGCGTGCACGGTGGGCAGGTGTGGGACAGTTCAAAGGTCAGGAGCGTGCACGGTGTGCATGGTGCAGGTGCAGCCAGGTGGAGCTGGTCAGGAGTGAGTAATGTGATGTGGTGGGACACACTGGATTGGGCTGCCTCTTCAGCTTAACTTCCTAACGTTGTCCTAACGTTAGCCCTGCAAGCAAGAAGACCAAACACTGTTTGAGTTTCGGATGACCTGTCTCCCTAGCCTGCCTGTCTGTCTGTCTGTCTATCTGTCGGTCTGCCTGTCTCTCTGCGGCAGTGCACTAACTATAACCACGCTGTTGTAAGTGGATTTAGAGCAAGTAGAATGAACAAAACAGTTGCTCTGAGGCAGAGAGGGGGGGAGTGAGGGGGTGGGGGTTACCTGGTATTGCCTGGCGATGTTGGTCTGATGGCTGTCCTCCACCTGCTGGAACTTTGTCTCCAGACCCCTCAGAGTCACCTCCATCTGCTCCACATACTGCAGGTCCCTCTGGGTGCGCTGGTCCAACACCTGGATGGAGTTAGTCATGTTCTGGACCTGGTGGAGGGGCGGAGGAGAGGAGAGGAAGAGGAGAGGAGAGGAAAGGAGGGGAGAGGAGAAGAAAGGAGAGGAGAGGAGAGGAGAGGAGAGGAGAGGAGAGGCGAGGAGAGGAGAGGAAAGGAGAGGAGAGGAGAGGAGGGGACAGGAGGGAAGTGGAAAGGAGAGGAGAGGAGAGGAGAGGAGAGGAGAGGAGAGGAGAGGAGAGTCAGTTGGAGCCTGCACAGCCTGACAGCATTCAGACATGTTCTGAAGCTCCACCACTGCCCCAAAGGACTCTAATGTGTTTCTGTGAAGTGACTGCTCTGAGTGAGTTGATG
>JAPMUY010003058.1:150000-175000 GCA_026901105.3 Galaxias olidus | reverse complement strand
TTATAAACACACACACACACACACGCACACACACTCACACACACACACACACACACACACACACACACACACACACACTCTCTATATGTCTCTTTGTCTCTTCATCTCTCTCTCTCTTTCCATATGTCCATAGGTCTCTCTCTTTCACTCTTTCGGTCACTCTCTCCCCCGCTCTCTTTGTCGCTCTCGCTATGTCTCTCTCTCCCTCTCTCTCTCTCTCTCTCTCTCTCTCTCTCTCTCTCTCTCTCTCTCTTAATATCTCTCTTTCACACACACACACACACACACACACACACACACACACACACACACACACTCTCTCTCTCACACACACACGCACAAACACAGAACTCAAGTAGATGATTTTTTATTTTTTTACTGAAATAGGAAAAGGGGATTGGTCGAAAGTGTGATCTCCCCGGGCCACTAACTCCTAGTGCCGGTCTTCCTACCAGTCTTCCAACTCTGCGTTTTGCCTAGTCTTAATTTCTTATTTCCGGTATAAGCAGTTATTTTCAATACCGGATAAAATAAACAATACATCCACAGGTTTGAAATTAGCGAAGGTGAAGTGAAGGGAATTATGTCTCATATATGTCTAATCCCCTGGGATATAAAGCCATTTTATTTATTGTTTTTCTAGAAGAAAACTGTAAGACAAATAATAATATAAAGTACAATTTCATTATTGCTCCTATCATAACAAATGGGTCTCCTCAATTTACAAGCCTTCTATTTTCAAACAGGCGAAGATGTGCTATGATATAAGTAGGGGAGGAGATATGCAGATATTTTTTGATCTGGAATAAAAACCGCTAGACTATGGTTTCTTTGATGATAAAAGCGACCGTCCACCCGTCCATTGATTCATGCAACATTTATATGATATAATGTTGTGTATATCAGAAGATAAGATTAATTTAAACCCATTTAAACAGATCACGCAAGAGTTACTCACCAAATGACTATATAATGCCTTTAATGAGCAATTAGCAGTTTAATCAGAACTGCTCAATAATCTACCCTGCAGACAATCCTCTGATTGTACTGCGGACTCGTCGTGTTTCTGATCGGAGCAATCTATTGGATTACATTGCTAATCGCTGCGTGAATGAGTGGCTGGGTGGTAAAATGGCGAGGAGACATGATGTGTGTGTGTGTGTGTGTGTCTCTCTGTGTGTGTGTGTGTGTGTGTGTGTGAGAGAGAGAGAGAGAGAGAGAGAGAGAGAGAGAGAGAGAGAGAGATAGAAACCTACTTGGAGTTCGGTTCCCATCAGTACCAGTAGCGCGAGCCGAAGCAGTTTGCTAGGAGGCTGCATCTCTTTCTGTATGTCTGACTCGCACACTCTCTTTTCCGGTAGCCCCTATGGGTCTCACATGCAGAAATCTCCTCAAAAAAAGAAAAATCTCTCCTCTTTCTTCTTCACAGTTTTCAGTTCGTGTTGCGGTTTTCGCTCTGGTGTATCCCGCAGAGCTGCTTAATTTAAGATGGGACGAGCAGTCAGCACACCTGAGTCTGCCTCTCAAAAGGAATCCTCGTTTCGACCATAGCTTGCTAATTATCCATAGAGTAAAATCATAAGCTGAAGGCTATTCACAGGCAGAAATAATACTACGCCTTTCCACCTTTCTCTCTCACCAGACATCTAATTATTATCCTTGCTCGAAAAGATGATGGCTAGATCGAGGCAATAAGCCGACTGGAAAAAGGAAACCGTGTGAAAAAGAAGAGAAGAAAAAACAACCAATCTTTCGCTATCAGCTCCGTGATTTCAACTTCACGGTTACAAGTTGGCTTGTTATCAAGGCCGGGGGCGTCAAAAAAATGAACTGGAACTGGAGCTGTCCGCGGTGCTGGACCGGATGTGCGAAGCGCGGGGTGTGTGAGAGGCGCTAGCGGGGGATGGGCGGGGACGGGCACGAGGCTGAAAAGAATAAATGGGGTGCTCGAGGAAAGTGTTTTGTAATCTCCTGTTTAAGGACAGTTGTTGGGTATAGATTAATGCTTATTAAAAGGTTGCAGGGTTGGAAGGAAAAGGAAGAAAATACAAATAATTTGGAATCACGTGCTGTCACCCAGACTGACAGTTGTGAGTGATAGCTGTCTGTCCGTTCCTTGTGTGTACTTAATTGGCAACCAATTTGTAAAGCACTTTGAGTCCTGAGAAAAGCGCTAAAAACTAAATACAATGAATTAATTATTATTATCATGTGTACCATGCAGCAAGTTCAGTCACACAAGACATGGTAGATTGTCCCTAACATCGGAACAGGACAGGACTTGTCAGAGCTTGTAGTTTTTTTGAATGTGAGTTATAGCTGAGTTATTGCTTCATGGTGTCTTGACAGAAGCAAGGAAGGAGGGGAGTAAGGAGGGAGGGAGGGAGGGAGAGGGTGAGAGAGAGAGAGGGGGAATGGAGAGAGAGAGAGAGAGAGAGAGAGACTGAGGTTAGAAAGGGGGGAATTGGGGTGGCATGTGTTTGTGTGCAGGAGTTGATAATTAATGAACAACTTTCCTCTTTTAGTTTCTCCACCAGCCCGTCGCCATGGTAATGACCTGTTTTGCCCGGCACATCAAACAGAGTCTGACCCAGCTAAAGGCCAAGTGCCTGTGTGTGTGTGTGTGTGGGGGTGGGGGTGGGGGGGTGGGGTGTGTGTGGGTGTGTGTGTGTGTGTACGCAAACTACTTTATGTTCGCCTAAGTGTGCATGCAAACCAGTGTGTCTCCGTTTGTGTGTGCCTCAGTAAAGCGGGAGAGGTTGAGACAGTATGGTGAGCATAGTGTACTACACAGGGAGGGTATTCGGTGAGCCTTCTATTCCATTACTCTCAGTGACAGACAGGAATGGCAGGTACACTCTATGACACCAGAGGAGGTGAATTTTCTTCATGGATCTGTTTCTCAGGCTGAAAAATAAAATGGTGTTCTTTGTAAATTCTTCGCAAATGATTTTAAAGTGTTGATTTTGGTTTGAGTGAAAATGAAAGGTCTGCCCAAGGAGAGAGAGAAACAAAACACCAATAGGATACCTCATGCGTAGTTTTTACCAACACAGCTTAAGTCTGAATGAGATCACCAGGTCATATGTGAACAGTGCCCTCACTGAGGCCAATTGGAGAGCAGCGCTTCTCTTCCTCGTGTCCTGGGAGAGTCTGGAGCTCACATCTGTCAGCTCCAATTTCCAAAAAAAACAACAGCAAATGCTTGTGTCCTTCTTCTAAACTCACTTCGCCAGCAAAATGGAGGAGACTGGTATGAAGTGCAGGGTTTATGTATTTTAATGAAGAAACGGGAAGGTGTTATTTTTAGCAGATAGAATCATTTTGACAGGTTGCTCAAGGCGGAAATGTGTTCTGGAGAGACAGCACTGTGGAATATGAATTATGGAGGTAAGGTGAAATAACTGAGATATCACACTGGGATTCAGTGCTGAGCCGGACTTACGGTCAATCTTAATGGCTAATATTTGCGACAGACCAAGAGATTCTGTTCTTTTTTTGGAACTAAAATAATGAGGCTTCTCATAAAATATATGCGTGTTAGAGTGTGTGTGTGTGTGTGTGTGTGTGTGTGTGTGCGTGTGTGTGTGTGTGTGTGTGTGTGTGTCTGTGGGTGAGAGTGTGTGTGAGTGTAAATGTGTGTGAGAAAGAGAGTGTGAGTTTGTGTGTGTGCATGTGTGTGTGTGAGAGAGTGCGAGAATGCGAGAGTGTGTGTGTGCGCGTGAGAGAGAGCGTGTGAGTGTGTGAGAGAGTGTGTGTGTGTGTGTGCGTGTGTGTGTTGTGCGTGTGTGTGTATGTGTGTGTGTGTGTGTGTGTGTGTGTGTGTTTGTGTGTGTGTGTGTGTGTGTGTGTGTGTGTGTGTGTGTGTGTGTGTGTGTGTGTGTGTGTGTGTGCATGTGTGTGTGTATGCGTGTGAGGGAGAGTGTGAGTGTGTGCCAGTGCCAGCTACTGCACATTCAGGCTTGTTCCTGCCAGAACCCCGCAGAGTGCCATCTGACCAACACTCTCTCTCTCTCTCTCTCTCTCTCTCTCTCTCTCTCTCTCTCTCTCTCTCTCTCTCTCTCTCTCTTCCTTTCTCCCCCCTTTCTCCCTCTCACCCTTTTCTCTCTCTCATTCTTTCTCTCCCCTTCATCTTTCTCTCTCACTCTCCCCTCTATCTCTTCTTGTTTTCTCTCTTCCTCCCCTCTCTCTCTCCCTCCCTCCCGCTCTCTCTCTCTCTCTCTCTTTCTCTCCCTCTCTCCCTCTCTCATCTCTCTCTATCCCTATCTATCTCTCTCTCCTTCCCTCTGTCCTCTTCTCTCTCTCTCTCTCTCTCTCTCTCTCTTCTTCCCTCTCTCTCTCTCTCTGTCCCTCTCTCATCTCTCTCTTTCCCCATCTCTCTCTATCTCTCTTCTCCCCCCCCCTCTCTCTCATCTCTCTCTTTCCCCATCTCTCTCTCTCTCCCCCCCCCTCTCTCTCTCTCTCTCTCTCTCTCTCTCTCTAACAGGTACAGTACAGTTTGTTCTCGCCCACACAGAGAACAGTGGGATGTTCGTGTTTTATGTGTTGCTGTTGTTTCTGCTGAGCATAGCGGCCATCTGTCCTCACAGGGAAGACATCCGGCCAAGAGAAGAAGCCAACATTATCTTCATTTTAATAAAATGTCTCAATGTCTAAGTTAACGATAGCCAGGTTTGATGCCTACATTATTGATGTAACGAGACCTTAAAGGGTTTTGCCAGTCAAATCTGCCCTACATCTAGGTGCCTTAAACATAAAACATTTCCATAATGTCAATGTTAGAGCATACTCTTTTGACAGTACACCGGCTTGAATTTACTCAGTGAATAATTGGACAGCCTGCGTCAATAACAAGCAGTGTGTGGCCTTCATAGCCCCATATGAATAATATTATTATTAGGATGATTATTATTATGATTATTATTATGATTATGATTATTATTATCATTATTGTTATCGTTATTATTATTATTATTATTATTATTATTATTATTATTATTATTCACAGTCATCCCTTATTATTATTATTATTATTATTATTATGATTATTATTATTATTATTCACAGTCATCCCTAATGGATTGCATCTGGATGTGTTAGACGTGTGGAGTCTGGTTCATGTGTTGGATAGCATCCTCTATAATCTATAATATCCTCTACGACTAAAGAACATCTGTGGAATTAGTCATAAAAGACTGAGGTTTAATGGTAGAACGGACCTACAAAGCCTTTAGTAAGAAGAATCCAGGTCACATTAGCAAACACCATTTTAGGTTTATTTTTATTGCAACGAAACAGAAACACAGCTTGCTTTGACGTTCTGAATCTTCCCTTTCAGCGTCTTACTGGAATAGCAGCTCGGGTATTGACAAGGTGGAAGGGAGACACGCTGCCAGTAGATCTAACAGATCTTCCTGCAATACAAGCTACATACGCAGTCCCCTCTAGACATCTTTCTTATCTGGCATAATTTCCCTTCCAGTGAGGTACTGGTCCAGCATACAAATAAAAAGCTGTATGGGAAAAATACATCCAGCTAAATTGAGCAGGGTTGGGATTGGGATGTTAAACAACTAAGTGGTAGGGTGTACCAGTCTCTCTCAATTGATTGGGATATGCTTCTTGAAAGAAGGATGGAGTCAACAGTTTGTTCTGAGTAAAAAAAACTACATTTATATTCAAATGCCATACGAAATGGTTCAGCCTCTGATGAAAGCTGTGTGTATAAGTACATCAGTAATTGAAAAGGGGTGTGGGGGAGGGGGGGGGTGGGGGGGGGGGGCTTGCCCCGGTGGTTCATCATGCTAAGACATACACCACAAAGACCAGTCCCTGACACAACAGCCTGGGTTCAACTTCAGCTCATACAAGAGCAGTCTATTTTTTGCTGTTTCCATTTCACTGCTCACATAAACAGTTGATTATTCTGTTAGGGTAAAAACCTCCATTATGTCGCCCTCCACTGGATGACTTGATGTACTGCGTTCCTCTGTGCGTTTCGGCAAACAGCTTATCTGTCAGGTTTTGCTTAGCGTGAACTTGGACTTCATATACAAGTACAAACCCAGTGTAGAAACTGAAATACAAAACATAACAAGAAGTTTCACCTGATTATGAGGAACCCATCAACTGCTTTACCAACACCCTGATTACAGGGGATATCCAACACTGCGCCATCTCTTATCTTTACAGTATACATTATCCTTTTTTATCATCAATACTACTATCAATAATACTAATACAACACATTTACCTAATGGCTGAGAGTTTTGGTAATTTGCTATAACATAAACACTGTAAAATATGTTAAAGGTCTCATAAGTTATTAAATATTGTGGGTCATCTAGCAACACTTCAATCCAAAGCGATTAACACTGAGATCACAGGAACAATCCCCCTGGAACAATTTAGGGTTAAGTGCCTTGCTCAAGGGCACACTAGTGGTTGTCCACATATTCGCCTAATACATTATTATTTGAATGGCTCCTGGGCTGTTTATTTGGCGGTCAGATGAACACGTCCTTCATACTTTACAGTCGTCAGAATAAGCCATGTTCTTTTTACTTCAGTGGGTGTTTGTGGCTGTCGTGTTTAAGTGCTGTGTCTTTTTGTACTTTTCACGACTCATGATGGGGTGTGACAGTTGCGGTTGAGGTTGAGCTCATGCACCTACATTTGCTGACTTGTTCACACGCTCTCATCCTCCTCGCACTGTCAGGTCTGACGCCTTGTAAAAGGGTACTCGACAAACTATCCTCAGAGAAAAATGCCCTTAAGCAGGCCGTGTTTCACCTTTATCACGCAGTTTAGTCAGACAAAATCTCTGGTTTTTGGGCATTTATTAAGTATGAGTATACATCTGTTTTGGCATTGTTGGGTCTGCTACATACTGAAGCTCCCCGCTGGACATATCCGGGACAACATCCTTAGGCAGGAAGCACACATACATGGATCCCTCTTTGGGACACATTAGCTGAACATATTAGCAGACCCGAGGTGGCAGTTGGGGTGGAGGTGGGAGCACTTCATATCACCTCATCCTAAAAGCACAGAAACTAAGTTTGACATCAAGTCATATAAATACCGCCAGATGTGTTAGTGATTAGTGTGTGTGCATCACACTGTATGACACTTATGTCAGCAGCACACAGACTACAAGTTATCTGCCTGAACTTTGGCTGAGAGCTTCCATTGATGTCGTAAGATGCAATGAAAGTTTAGTTGAATTTTCTAACTACAATTCAGAAACACTTCTCCCTCAGGCAAAGAATTTACTATATTCCATAAAAATAAATGAAACCTTGTTGATTGGTGACTTGTCACAGAAAGTATATTTCAAAGGGCTGAATAAAAAAACATGGAAAACAATGGCCCACCGTTTGATAATAAATGACAAGTAGGTTTAAGATTTAGGTGTAAAAAAAAGGCAGAGAGTGTAACAGTGTCCTTGTTCGTACTTTAGACCGTGGGACTGAGCACCTGCATGGTTTGCAGTGGGTCGATTGTGGTTGAAGTCACTGTTTAAGGGCCTCTCAATCACCTATGTAGACCTTTACTCTGCTCACATTTCCTTCGTTACTCTTGTGACTAAGGTTGAGGTTTGAGGTTTAGGGCATTTCTTTTGCAGCTTCTTGTAGTCTGTATATACACCTTCACTGACACTCCAGTTTTATTCGCAACATGTTGCTTTAACGTTTTTCATTAAATTGAATAAACTTTCGAGTTTTTTGTTTGTTCTTAAAGCATTACATGGTAAACCTTATTCGTTGTATTTAACTGATTTTCCTTTGTTCTTGTTGGTGTGAATAGGAGGGTTGTGGTAAAGTTGCTACGTGCTATAACTCCACAGAGACACTTCTTTAGGTCGTGTAGCTGCCCGTCAGTTGACTTTTAAACAATTCCCATGCTTGCAAACATTTTAGCGTTCTCAGACGTTGACAGAACCCCCCCTCAGACTGAACTTTATTACAGATATCTACTTCAGGGGTGGATTATATTCAACTATATCCATGTTTGGCAAAAAATATGAACTGGGATTTGGTAGCCAATAGGATCAAGCTGAGATTAATGTAATCTTATTGGTTGATGTGTGATGAAGAGGCGGGAGACATTTAGTTTAAGAACCTGTAGAGATGTGAGCTGGAGAGTCAGAGACATAGGGACTGACCCAGGATGACCAGGATGAAGATCTGGGCTATTCTTCTTCTTCTGCCCGTGCTGGCTGGTGAGTATCATAGAGCTCTCCGGTCTCTTGGTGACCAGAATTCTTCTAGGAAGTTTCTTCTAGGAAAAGTCACCCTGTCATTAACTAATAATTACTGTGTTAAAACGAACGACTGAAGAGTGTCACCAGTAGACCTGGCTGCAGGAACCATGTGGACGTGGTAGAGTTGGATGTTTGGGCGTTGCACACACAGAGATAGAACAGAGAGCTTGTTCTATCTCTATGGTTGCACATGTCCAAACGTTGATGACAATTCTATGTACTTTTGTGTCATTTGACTGTTCTATATCAGCTATGGTCTTTTTTTTTTTTGCTACTGGGAGGCCATGGCAGTTGGATTTGATACAGAAATAAGAAAGTCAAGAACAATAATTGCATTTGTGTGTACCGTATGATTTGCCAATTAGGCCAAAATTAATACTTACACAGACAATGTTCAGTGTTCATTGAATTCAACATTCAACATGCATGTTTTGAGTAGTGAGTGTGAGAGTGTTCAGTAGTGAATGTGAAAGGCAAGTAGACTTTTTACGTAAATGGAACTTCATAGCATGGAATGTAAGAATGCGCGATAGTAAGTGCGTGAGCATTTTATTTGTGTGAGTGTTCACTAGTCAATGTCAGAGCCGTTAATGCTTGCAAAAGTGAATGCAATAATTTTGTGAATGTAAGCGCATTCAGTACTGAATGTGAGTCGACTTTCTGTGAGTGTGTGTTTTAAGTAGTGAGTGTGAGTGTTTAGTAGTGAAAGGCGAATATCAATTTTGACCACAATTTTGTGCTAATCTGCACCTCATACCTCACAGTATGGTATAAAAACAGTCGCCAATGACCTGCGATAACTTAATATTTTCATCTGATTTTGGGTTCAGACGCCACATCAAACCAATTTGAAGAGAGAATTTTTCACGGCACTGACTGTCGGGATGATGAACGACTGTACCACGTGTTTGTGGAAATCTCCCAAAAACCTATAAACTACTGTGGAGGTTCTCTGCTCGATGACCGCTGGGTCATCACTGCTGCTCACTGTCAACAAGAGTATGTTCAGGTCACATCACATATTTGGGTTGTGCGCATTGAAGGGAATAATAATGTATTTTTTGCTTGTGCCTCCATCCTTGTGTTTTAACGATGATATGATTCAAAGTATATTTTTTAAACTGTGGCTTGATCTCATATTGCACTTCCTCTACATGATAACATTATTGATGTCTGCCTTCTTGATGGTAAATGCATTGCTTATTAAATTTGTAGAGGTTTTCATGGACATAAGCCGCTGACTTTGAAGTTTGGACGAACCCCAGCACACCCCATAGAGGCCAACAACCTTCCTCCAGAAAGACGGCGCGTTGTTCCAGGGAAGCACCAGTTTGTTTTCCAGCACAAAAAGCTCAAGTATGACATCATGCTTCTGAAGCTGGACCCTCCTCTTGACATTAGCCGTGTTGAGGGTCTCACCACCATAGATCTCCCTCCTAATCCCTGTAGGAGACCCAAAGAGGGTCAGGTGATTCACATGGCTGGCTGGGGATACACGTCAAGTGAGTTGAACTTAAGTGCTAATTGATGTTGATTAATGTTTCAAACAAGGCGAGGTCTGATATTGTCTTCTCTAAAACCTCAGATAGGACTATGCCACATAAGCTGCAGTGTGCCGACATGGACGTGACGTCATGTAGAAAGTCCATGAAAGACAATGGGTTTACCTATAATGCAAAGGCCTCTGTGTTCTACTCACACGCGCATTTGGACACTTGCCCTGTAAGCTCTCTGATACTGTAAATCACACACACACACACACACACACACACACACACACACACACACACACACACACACACACACACACACACACACTTTAAAATACTTGTGCTTCAACATTGATTATGTTTACATTGATTAAGGAAAAAATATTTTATATGCTTTTCTCTCTCTCTCTCTTTCTGTCTCTCCTTTCTCTCTCTCTCTCTCTCTCTCTATCTCTCTCTCTCTCTCTTTCTCTCCCTCTCTTTCTCTCTCTCTCTCTCTCTCTCTCTCTCTCTCTCTCTCTCTCTCTCTCTCTCTCTCTCTCTCTCTCTCTCTCTCAGGGGGACTCTGGTGGAGGTGTGGAGTATAAGGGGCGTTTGTATGGAGTGCATGTCAGGGGAGGAGTGAGAGTATGCACCGTTGCAGCCCAAGCCACGGATGTGTGTTACCAGCAAATCAGGGACTGGATCCAAAAGACCATCAGAGAAAATCCTTAAATTCTCTCAGCAGAAGCAGATCCACAGTCAATTAGTGATGAGATCTTACAAGTTAATAAAGAGATCTTACATCTCCCTACAAGGTACTGTAATAAAGAGATCCTTCCGCTCCCTGCAAGTTAATAAAGAGATCACAAGAATGCATAATGTCTCTGCGTTTGTCCTTGAACGCCCAAAGAAAATGTGAGAAGTTGTAGATTAGGCTTGGTCTTGGTCTTATTCTTGAATCCCTTTTTGTATTGGCTGTGCAAAAACACCGTATTTATTACATTTAGAGATAAGACATTACATGACAATCTGTATTTCCCCTTCAGTGGGCAAAATAATTGTCATAATTGCTTTGAAAGACATCCCAATACAGGTTGGTGGTCATATTGTATCATTCATATGCACACAGAGCAGTGGATTTGTGTTCATCAAGATGTCCCCTTTCAATTTGTCACATTATCAGTGCTAGTCAGATGCATGCAAACAAATTAACACTTTATTTTCTTTGGTTCGTTACAGATACTTTCATAAGACTTTAAATTACAGTTAGTCTACTTTAGGTGTATAGTTATATTTTTCTGATTAGAACTTGTAACGCACTATCCCAACTATCTTAATAAGGTCAAATGAACTAACCCTAACCAACCTAAATATGGTATTGGACTGAAAGGAGGCAGACTGTATTGGTTGCAGTGGAAGACAACAAACAACATTGTTGGTAATTCGACAGACAAGTCAATGCAGGAACTAACTGCGTTTAGAACTCTCCACTGATCTACATTACGGTCAGAACGTTTGATCTGCTTGATGTTGAGGTGGGGTGTATTCTCCTTCCTGACCACTAGGAGGCAGCATTCTCCAGTATTTTCAAGCACTCGTCCCTTCAAACCAATACAGACCCACACACTATATGCACACTATACGCACACTGTATGCACACATACACACTATACACACACTACACACTATACACACACTACACACACTATATGCACACTATACACACACTGTAGACACACACTACATACACTATACACACGCTACGCACACACACCACACACTACATGCACACTACACACACTGTATACACACACACGCTAAACACACACTACAAACACTATACACACACTATACACACACTACACACACTATACACACACTACACACATTATACACACACTAAACACACTATACACACACTATACACACACTATACACACTGTACACACACTTTACACACACTATACACACACAATACACACACTATACACACTATACACACACTACACACACTATACACCCACTATACACACACAATACACACACTATACACCTGCACACTACACACACTATACACACACTACACACACTATACACACACTACACACACTAAACACACACTATACACACTATACACACACTTTACACACACTATACACACTATACACACACTATACACACACTATACACACTATGCACACACCATACACACACTACACACACTATAAGCACACTACACACACTATACACACACTATACACCTACACACTACACACACTATACACACACTACACACCCTGTACACACACTACACACACTATACACACACTACACACACTATACACACACTACACACCCTGTACACACACTACACACACTATACACACACTACACACACTATACACACACTACACACACTAAACACACTACACACACTATAAGCACACTACACACACTGTACACACACACTACACACGTTATACACACACTATACACACACTACACACACACTACACACACTCTACACACACTGCACACACTGTGCACACACTACACACACTATACACACACTGCACACACTATACACACTATACACACACTATACACACTGTATACACACATTATTTCAACATGAAATAGTGTAGCTCTCTGTCTCCAAAAGAAGTAGGAGATCCATAACTCTCACAGCCAATCAGTGTTGACCTACCCTTTTTGTAAGGAAAAGAGATCAGGTTTATTTTGTTTCTGATTGGTCAGTCCGTCTTAGGAACTGATGGTAGCTGTCTGATGGTTTACATGTTTTATGAATAAAAGCCAATATGAATGCTACAGTGCTCGTCAATGTGTCCTGTTTCATTATCATACACCGTTTCAGATCATCTGTACATGATTGGTCTCATAAAGGATAAACACACACACACACACACACACACACACACACACACACACACACACACACACACACACACACACACACACACACACACACACACACGTACCATAACACACACAACACCCTAACACACTACACAAGATCTCTCTCTCTCTCTCTCTCTCTCTCTCTCTCTCTCTCTCTCTCTCTCTTTCTCTCTCTCTCTCTTTAGACGTATGGTCTCCGCCAAAACAGCCAAAACCAGCTAAAATGCTGTGGCAGGATATGACACATGTTCTGAAAACAAAAGGTTAGAGCATCGATCTTGATGCTGAAAAAATGCGTTCCAGCATTCGGAAATATTTGAGATACACTGTAGTTTGTTTTATTTTGCATATTTTAGGTCAAATTCTTTGCTTCAAAATGTTTGACTGGACACAGTTTGACAACCTAATGTCTCCAAGTATGTTATTATAATCAGCAATCGCAGGGAGAATTTAGGCAAAATCACATTTTCCTTTTTCAGATGCTGCAAAAATATTCAAGAGATTGTCGGACAATACAAATGACTGTCCACAAAGTACAAGAATGTATCAAGTGGACATTATAGACCATAAAAAAGCTTTGGAGTGTGGGGGAACTTGAATTCATAAAAACTGGGCGCTAACCGCTGGACACTGCCAAGATGGGTAGATATTTATGGCTTTGTGAAATTATACAAGATACTTTTCATAATTGTAGGCCTGCTTCATTTTATTTGTTTCAAACTCTTCCATCAAAAGTGTTTCTCTTTAAAATTACCCAATTATACATCTCCTAGATGGAGGAAGTTTGCATGCAAATTCACACATTTAAGTACCAAATTATACATATTTAGAAAATATATATATATATTCACTAGGCTACAATTTTTTTTGGCTAAATCTGAAATCGCCAAATCGAGAAAAGGATTTATTTCCCAAATTTGATTTAAATGTCAACAAGTTGGTAAATGTTTTACGATTTATAAAATATATCTGAAACAACTAATTTAAACATATATTTCAATGCTTTACAGACATTCATGAATCTGGAAAAAAGACTAAAATTAAATTCAATCTAGGATTTATATTTTTATTTTATCTTTTTGCTCTTGGCTCCCCTTACATCCCATAATGTATGCTCTGGTGCCGGAATGCAGCTACAGACACCGTAAAATACATAAGTGGCCATTTCAAACACTTTTCTTGGATTACATGAAACAATGAAACCACCGCTGCCTGCTTCCATGGTTTTTATAGTGATCCTCTAGAACCCAGTGTTCTACATACGGGCTTGTTGGTGTATTTTATGTACGTGATGTCTTATTAATTGTGTTATTAACTATCTTTTTCCTGTAGAAATGAACCAATTGTAGTTTCAGGCAGGCGTAATGGGGATGGGAAGAAGATCCAGATTCCAGTGACGGATGTTAAGAAATGCTCCGAACCAACACATTCGATGAACACAAGGAATGCACCCAAACGTGAACATAGTATAATGCTTCACTGCCCGATGACGCAGGTCAAAATATTATTGTTCCATTGCCCGCAATGAACAGTGAGCACACCAAATGTCAAAAGCTTCTTGATTATACCAAAGTCACAGTGTAGTATGCTGGCTGGAAGGAAAACCAATACACAGTGAAAAAACCAACAAACAATGCAGGTAGGCCTGCAAATAAAGCCCAACCATATTTAAATGCAAGTTGAAATAAAAATGATGTCTTTCCATCCATCCATCCATTTTCCGCCGCTTATCCGGGGCCGGGTCGCGGTGGCAGCAGGCTCAGCAGGGAATTCCAGCCGTCCCTATCCCCAGCAACGTTTTCCAGATCCTCCTGGAGGATCCCGAGGCGTTCCCAGGCCAGACGAGATATATAATCCCGCCAGCGTGTTCTGGGTCTACCCCGGGGTCTCCTACCAGTAGGGCGTGCCCGGAAAACCTCCAACGGGAGGCGCCCAGGAGGCATCCTGATCAGATTCCCGTACCACCTCATCTGGCTCCTTTCGACGCGAAGGAGCAGCGGCTCTACTCCGAGCTCCCTCCGGATGACCGAGCTCCTTACCCTTTCCCTAAGGCTGAGCCCAGCCACCCTACGGAGGAAACACATTTCAGCCGCTTGTTCTCGCGATCTTATTCTTTCGGTCACTACCCAAAGCTCATGACCATAGGTGAGGGTTGGAACGTAGACCGACTGGTAAATCGCGAGTTTCGCCTTTCGGCTCAGCGCCTTCTTCACCACGACTGTCCGGTACAACGCCCGCATTACTGCTGATGCTGCACCAATCCGCCTGTCAATCTCGCGCTCCATTTTTCCCTCACTCGTGAACAAGAACCCGAGATACTTGAACTCCCTCGCTTGGGGCAGCAACTCACTCCCAACTTTGTATAAAGTCAAAATACAAGTAGCCTATTAGATCATCATGCTGGACTATTTGTTCTTGTTCGTTGTTTTAATCATCTATATGTGTCAGGAGAACTACAGTGTGCCGACTTCAAACTTACCAGCTGTGACGAAACGTAAAAAGAACTGAAGGATATTGAGCCCGATAAAGACCGACATGGCCTCAAGTCCTATGTATATCAGCACTTGTTCTGTGCTGTCTGTGCCTGCCCTGAATACACCTTCTGCCCGTCTTCATAAGGTGAATTCTCCTGTGGCTGACTCACAAATACTCCAAAAAGAGGACACACACACACACACACACACACACACACACACACACACAGACAGACAGACACAGTAAACTATATTATTGCCCGTGCTGGTCTTACTTAATTTTGATTTCCTTCCTCTTTTAAAGGGTGATTCTGTTGGTGGAGTGGTAAACCAGGGCGGCGTTCTCTACGGGGTGCATGTCAGCGCCGACAGTGAGACCACACAGTCGCCTCAAACGTTATGGATATCTGCCATGACGATTACCGCAAATGGATCTATGAAACTACAGGAGTTTGAATTAAATTGTGACCTGCAGACATCATGCAACCCACCAGTGGTGTCTTTTGCGGGGTCTATGTTCTCCTTAAATAAGACAGACTTTCTGTTCTAATGTAAAAAAAAAAACATAAGTGCTTGAGAAAATACGTTTCTATCATAGGTCTCCCTACAAGGAATGTCTGATGTCTCATTTATTTACAAGGGTTAACATGATCCTAGAATCTTCCCCTAACAGAATCCTTCTCCATGTAATAAATTATGGGATGTAATAATGTACGGAAACATTAAACAGGTCCGAGGCCTTTTTGAAGCACTCTGTCAGTAAAAGACGTGTAAAAAATCAAACCGAGTTTTTTTTGGATCTAGACTGTTTTCTTTTCTGTTTAATTACACTGGTCAAGAAGCATAGTGCAGACCAACAAAGAAGAAAAAAAAATTCAACAACGCACAACAATGGCAAACTTTAACATTCATGTGGTTCTGTCTCATTATGTTCCCCTATAAGATTAACCCGGAACAAACTGCATTATTAAGTGGTGTGTTGTCTTGGTATATAGGCTAACACTTGCAGAAACCCAAGCTTGACCTATAGGAGGCGTATTTAGTTGGGAGTGTTTTGCTGTGTCCTTCATGATGTTGACACAAATTGAAGTTCTTGCCGTAACTATTGACATGACTCACACACACACACACACTTCCTCTCGCAGACACCCCCTAGGGTATTTAACGAACATACACACACACACACACACCCAAAATACCCCAGTGGAGGTCATAGCTGTCTGTATACCTGCTCCTTCTGTTTACAAAGACATGTCGTTTCACTAAAATAGAAAAATCTAGTTTTTAACGTCGTTATCATGGCCTTGTGGTGTTGTTCATGTGCTACAAGACACATCAGGAGTTAAATAAGCAGCCAACACCATGGTTGAGCATTTCTGCTTTGAAACTGCAGTGCACCAATGGAAAGTCTCAAACGGGCAAGTTCAAACAAGCCAGATTTGTGACATCACAAATTTTTAAGTAACCATTTTTAACCGTTTTTAACCAACCACCGTTCATGGGCGGGGTGACTCGCGAGCAAGTATGAGCGGTGGCAGAGGTGGGGGGAGGGGCCTGGGGATATTCGAATAGAGGGGGGCGGGGTGACTCAGTTTCAGGAATTTTTAATGAGGCAGAAGGAGAAGATTACATTTTTTGTATTTAACAAGGTAATTGAATATATTTTGCAGAACAAACATAACAGACATGATTTATACGTTCAAGCAGAATATTTTAAATGTTTTGTTAAATTATTGGAGGGGGACTTTAAGTTTGGCTGAGCCAAAGTCCACAGGGGTAAAAGGGAGTAACTGACTGCAAATCATAGTGTGGCCTCTGGTCTCTCAATGCCGGTGGTCCCCCAAACACGGGGTCCTCATTTTGATGAGATAAAATCTTGTATTATGTCCGAACACATTAACTGATACCGCCCTCTGCTGGTTGCATGTATATACTGCCTCCATCTAGGCACATCGGTAAAATAATATTTTCGTTTAGACTTTACTTCGAGGAGTATCCCAATATAATAATAATAATAATAATAATAATAATAATAATAATAATAATAATAATAATAATAATGATTAATAATTGATTACATTTCATATAGCGCTTTTCTAGACACCCAAAGCGCTTTATACTGCATGGGGGGACTCACAGTTTGGTCACCAATGTGTAACACCCACCTGGGTGATACCATGGCAGCAATTTTGCACCAGACTTGCTCATCACACATCAGTTTATGACCACAAGGGGCAGGAGAGGGGATTTATAGCCAATTGGGATCTGAAGGGATGATTAGTCGGCCTGGACATCGGTGCTAACATCTCTACTCTGTATTTGAAGTGCCATGGGATGTTTTGTAACCACCCATGTATTGTCCCATCCGAAACATGTATTCTGTACAGGACAATGTCCCAGTCACTGTCCTGGGGCATTGGGTTGCCACAGACCAGACGGTAGAGTGACCCGGACTGATCAACCAACACCATTTCCAGCAGCAACTGGTCTCCCAATCAAGGGCTAATCATGATCAACCCTTGTTGAAAGAAACCCTTTCATAAAGCATAATAAGCTATTGTCAATTCTTTATTATTTGAATAAACTACTTTCACTTTCAGGTGACTGTCTTGACGATATGGCATTGGGAAGTAAATATTTACTAAATATTTACCCACCCCCCTCCCCCCCACCTCCCCACATAGGTTGCAGATAGGTTTGCTGTGGGTTGTTTTGGGTTGCGGTCACAATTTATGTGTTCAGCTTTGTACACCATTTTCTCCGATCGCATTTCCTGCTTCACTACTCTTGCGAGGCTGTGGTTTCCTGTTTGTTTTTGGTTTTTGTCGTACTGGTAGTTTCTTTGTTAGTCCGCATACATGCATCTTCATTTTATCTTCCACAGAAACCCATGAATTGTGTTTACATTTTATTCATATATATATATATATAATTTTGATTATAATTTTTCTTGTTGTTTTAAAGTTGTTTATAGTTGCATTCCCTTAATATTTATTTATTATGTTTTGTATCATTAGTTTAATTGTTGTTACTTGTTTGTTCTCAAAGTACTACATGGGAAAGAGATTATTGAACAATAATGTTGCTATGAACAGCAGGGTTTTGGTGCTAGATGCTATAATTCCACTAAGAAATGTCTTTAGGAAATATAAACTGGGGTTTGTCAGCTAATAAGATCAAGCTGAGATTAACGTGTTAGTCTGACTGGTCAATGCGTGATGAAGAGGCGGGAAACATTTAGTTTAAGAACATGTAGTGATGTGAGCTGGAGAGTCAGAAACGTCTGCACTGATCCAGGAGTACTAGGATGAAGATCTTCACCTTCTTCTCTCAATGCTGGCTGGTGAGCATTCTGACACATTGGCAACCAGATCCAAGTTACTTGATAAATCACTGAGTTTAATGCATTGTTTACAAAATACCAAATTTTCCCTTAAGAAAAACATATTATGGTGTGCTTGACACAAATTGGACTTAGCATCAAATCGATACGAGACAGGAGTCAACACAGATACTGTGATAATGTTAGTGGATCAATACAGGAGTCAACACAGATACTGTGATAATGTTAGTGGATCAATACAGGAGTCAACACAGAAACTGTGATAATGTTAGTAGATCAATACAGGAGTCAACACAGATGCTGTGATAAAGTTAGTAGATCAATACAGGAGTCAACACAGACACTGTGATGATGTTAGTGGATCAATACAGGAGTCAACCCAGAAACTGTGATAATGTTAGTAGATCAATACAGGTTGACTTTTCATGATGACTCTGGTTCAGTGTCTCATTATTTAACTCCTCAGTCTTTGCACCTGGAGTAACATATATATTATTAAATAGATATATTTGTAAATGTAAACCGTATTTATAAAGCACCTATCAAAACAGATATCAAAAGGTGCTGTACATGTAAAAAACATAAAAATAAAAGCAAAAAAAAAACAGCAATAGCCCCTTTGTTTTTAATAATAATTGGACATTGGTACTGCCATTGGGCCTTTGTCAGAAGACCTAAGACGTCTTCCGAATCTCACTAAGTCAATGGGACATAACAACTCGGGCATATAGGGTAGAGCTTAACCTAACCCTAACTCTGCTATATAGGGTGGAGCTTAACCTAACCCTAACTCTGCTATATAGGGTGGAGCTTAACCTAACCCTAACTCTGCCATATAGGGTAGAGCTTAACCTAACCCTAACTCTGCTATACAGGGTGTAGCTCAACCCTAACCCTAACTCTGCTTTATAGGGTGGGGCTTAACCCTAGCACTGCTGTATAGGGTGGGGCCAGCACATGCAACAATCAAATTTTTTTTGAATGCAATGAAGAGTGGCCAACACTTGTGTAATATTTGACCTTTGACGTGTATTTGTTAAAAGTCAAGCAGCAACTGCAGCAAGACATGGGTGAGTGAATAGGTCTACCGGTCGATTGAGTATTGCATTACAGTAGGCTGAGTGATTAAGTCTACTGGTCCACTGAACAGTGCATTACAGTAGTACAATCGAAATTTAAAATACAAATTCATGATTTTTCCCAGATCCAAAAACAATATTTAAGATTTAATTTTTTTAAATGTTTCTTCTTGCAACACGACTGGACTACTCTGTGTGTGTGCATGTCAACATTCAATGTGTTGGTCAAACACGACACCATGCTTTCTCGGGGAAAGTCCTCTAGCTTGTTTTCCGCCTGTCAGGTTCCACATCAGACCGTTTGAATCAGAGCATCCATGGAGGGCGTGACTGTCGGGATGATGAACGACAGTACCGTGTGTTTGTGGAGATCTCCCAAAAACCTATAAACTGCTGTGGAGGTTCTCTGCTCAACGACCGCTGGGTCATCACAGCTGCTCACTGTGGGCAGGGGTAGGACCAGGTCATATTAAATACGTAGGCTGTGTGTTGTTAGACTGGGACAGTGTGAACAACAACAACCACATGATTCAAAGTGTATATTTCAAGTGTAGCTTAATCTCTTTCTACACTTCCTCTACATGGTAACGTTACTGATATATAACATTACTCTTCGCTAGCTATGTTACAAGGGGGGGTTTTTTCAGGAAGGAGCCGCTGACTTTGAAGTTTGGACGAACCCCAGCCCACCCCATAGTGGCCAATGACCTTCCTCCATAAAGACTGTGTCTCGTTAAAAAGAAACACTGGCATGTTTACCGCCACTGCATGCAAAAGTATGACATCATGCTTCTGAAGCTGGACCCTCCTCTAGACATTGACCGGGTGGAGGGTCTCTCCACCATCGACCTCCCTCCCAATCCCTGTGGGAGACCAGCTAAAGGTCAGGAGATTCACGTGGCTGGCTGGGGTCCCTTAGACAAGAACTAAAAAGGTGAAACTCTGGCAGACGCTATTTCATGTTTCAAAAATAAATGAATGGAAAAGCAAGTTCAAATCTTCTCTTCCTTTCTCCTTGTCCTCAGTTAGTCCGTACCCACATCGTCTGCAGTGTGCCGAAATGGATGCTGTCCGGTGCAAAAACACGCGTCCAAGTTGGGAAGGAGGTTGTTTCAGAGAGGAAAATAACACCTTTTGCTACCAAAAGTTGGAAAGTCACATTGATACCGCCCCTGTGAGCGAAATGCATGAAAGAGTCATAGAAAGGACAAATTAGACACATTTCACGAATAATTTCAGTGATAGTGTCATTTTATTTTCAATTCACATTTCACTGACTTACTAAGTGCCTGCGTTTGTGTTGTTGTACCCATAACACCCCCCCCCCCCCCACACACACACTTTCTCTTACTCTTTTTCTTTTCTCCTGACTGCCTGCCTCTCTCTCTCTCTCTCTCTCTCTCTCTCTCTCTCTCTCTCTCTCTCTGCCCCCTCTAATTCTCTCTTTTCACTTCTCTCTCTCTCTCTCTCTCTCTCTCTCTCTCTGCCCCCTCTATTTCTCTCTCACTCTCTCTCTCTCTCTCTCTCTCTCTCTCTCTGCCCCCTCTATATCTCTCTCTCTCTCTCTCTCTCTCTCTCTCTCTCTCTCTCTCTCTCTCTCTCTCTCTCTCTCTCTCTCTCTCAGGGGGACTCTGGTGGAAGTGTGGAGTATGAAGGTCTTTTACACGGAGTGCGTGTCCCGGGAGGAAAACATGTCTGCTCCACTGAGGCTGAAGCCACTGACGTGTGTGACCAGCCAATCAGAGAGAGGATACAGAAGACACTGACGTGTGTGACCAGCCAATCAGAGAGAGGATACAGAAGACACTGACGTGTGTGACCAGCCAATCAGAGAGAGGATACAGAAGACAGTGAGACTGAAAAGGTTATTACATTAACGCAGACATCTTCCATCTCCCTACAAGTTAATAAAGAGATCTTCCATCTGCCAACAGAGATCTTCCATCTGCCAACAAGTTAATAAAGAGATCTTCCATCTCCCTACAAGTTAATAAAGAGATCTTCCATCTGCCAACAGAGATCTTCCATCCGCCAACAAGTTAATAAAGAGATCTTCCATCTGCCAACAGAGATCTTCCATCTGCCAACAAGTCAATAAAGAGATCTTCCATCTCCCTACAAGTTAATAAATAAATCTTCCATCTGCCAACAAGTTAATAAAGAAATGTTCTATCCTACAAGTTAATAAAGAGATCTTCCATCTGCCTACGAGTTAATAAAGAGATTCCAGGAATACATGAAGCATCTGCTTTTTCATTTTGATATGGATGATGAAGTATGCTTCAAAGAAATGGATTTGGTTGTGTTGAATCCAATTTTTTATTTAGAGGGCATTCCATATTACATTTAGTGATGATGTCAGGGGACCCTTTCTTTATCAAGCAACACTACTTTCCTAAGATGGAGAGTTTAACCTTGTAGAGCATTAGAAAATTAATGAAAAAACTAAAATAATACTTTAACTTGAATTACACTTAACTATACCTGCATACCTTCATACATTACCATAATCATAAATCAAATCAAATCATGTTTATTTATAGAGCATGTTTAAAACAGGCAGGGCTGACCAAAGTGCTGATAGATATAGTACCTATATATATAGGTGGGTATATATATATATAATACATAAAATATATAAAACAGTTAGGACACACATATACAGTATATATACACTAAGTACAAGCTATGTGTATAGAAAACCAGTTATTTGCTGTTAGTATTCAGTTCACTGTTATTGGCCTTCTTTGTTTTGTTTTTTCATTGTTTGTGTCTGATAAAGACCAACATGCGTGTAATTGATATTGTTTATTTATGTCAATGGCAGCATTGCTTGATCGCCTCACCTTGCACCTCAAGTTTAAATTGGTTTAGGAGTTCCACATGAAAGCTGCGGTGTGGGACTGTCAATTTGTCATTTTCGCCAGGAGAGGGCGCCAAAGAGCTTTTGACACAAACAAGGACAGCGGGTAGAAGGGGGTCAGAATCATACAAATAAAAGGCCAAAACTGAGATTGCTGAATTAGCTTTTAATGCTTTGTGTGCATGTATGTTTAAATCTGTGTGTGTGTGTGTGTGTGTGTGTGTGTGTGTGTGTGTGTGTGTGTGTGTGTGTGTGTGTGTGTGTGTGTGTGTGTGTGTGTGTGTGTGTGTGTGTGTGTGTGTGTGTGTGTGTGTGTGTGTGTGTGGGTGTGTGTGTGTGTGTGCGCGCGCGCATGCCTTACCTCATCTCCCAATTTGTGAATGTCTGTGTTACGTATGGGCCAACGTGTGTGTGTGTGTGTGTGTGTGTGTGTGTGTGTGTGTGTGTGTGTGTGTGTGTGTGCGCGCGCTCTTCCTGAACTACAGTACGTGTGTGTGTATGTGTGCGTGTGTTAGCTTAGTAGGCCTATGTTGCCTGACCTTCCACTCTCCTCAGGTGCAAACACACGCACACAGAACACACACACGCACGCACACACAGAACACACACACACACACACACACACACACACACACACACACACACCTTGTCAACAGACAGGCTCTTATCTCTCCGTGGCTGAATTGAGGCATTGAAGACTCACTTGACCTTGTCACTATCTGGCTGTTGCCGCCTTTTGTTTCCGCCCTGGCGCTCCACCCCGACAGCGTTCCGCCCGCGTGCTGTCCTCCTCCAGCGCTATTCCAACAAAGATAAGAGCACAGAGAAAGTCCTTTCTTTCTTTCTTTCTTTTCTTTCACTCCCCCCCCCCTCCTCCTCATCTTTCCTCTCCATCCTCCTCTGTTTTCCTCCCTCTCTCATCGTCCTTCACTGTTAGATGAAGAGGCTTTGTGTGTGTGTGTGTGTGTGTGTGTGTGTGTGTGTGTGTGTGGGTGTGTGTTTCATGAGAACAGCCCTGTCCTCTAGCCCTATGACTGAGCTGGCTGAGTCGAAAGTAACAAACAAGCATTGATTCTTACATTTACGAAGTGAGCATATGCACTGACAATAAAATAAAATCTGAAACGCACCTATAGATTGGATGGAAACAGTTTGGTGTTACAGTGTTATAAAAAATAGAAACTGATGTTTAAGATAATTATTGTGAACATTTAGGCCTATAAGTTCTCTTAAAGTTCATATTTAAACCTCTTATTATGACACTAGTATGGCTTGTTTTAAATCTTAAACAATGCTGTGCATTAATGGCCATTGAAAGGCATTTCAAAGGAAGCTGTCGCATGGAAAGTTGAAAGAAGGCCCGCTTGTATGACACTATGGCTACCAAGGAAGAATATAACTATAAACTGTATGCATTAAACAATTTGTGACCTACCATCACTCCCTTTAGAGGAATGTTAGCTTATGTTATGTAATGCTCTGTTGATGCTCCCTTTGTAGTTTGGTCAATCTCCTTGAGTTACTAGAAAGGCAGTAATAAATCCCATTTATTATTATTATTATTATTATTATCATTATTATCATTATTATTATAATTATTATTATTATTATTATTATTATTATTATTATTATTATTATTATTATTATTATTATTATTATTATTATAAGTAAGGGTTTGCCTAGTGGGTAGGACAGCTACCTAGAGACCAAAAGGTCATGAGTTCAAATTCCACGAGAAAACACCACCAGTAGCGTGCCCTTGAGCAAGGCACTTAACCCTAAATTGCTCCAGGGGGACTGTCTCTGTAATCTCATTGTAAGCCGCTTTAGATAAAAGCGTCTGCTAAATGAGGAAAATGCGGAGCTGTCAGTCCCAGAAATTTCATTTAAAAACTCTTAAAAATGAATCACTCATTTGAGCCAAATTCTTCTCAAAGGCTGAGCTTAAAGGGGGGTTGCCATGGCATATTGAGAGCTACAGTTCTCTCTGCATAGTTACTAAGGCAACATGGTTGTATTTCAAAGCATTTTTGGGTGTGTGTGGTGGGTGTGGGGGGTGTGGGGGGTTAACAGTTAGACGAGTATTAATGGTGGCATATGCTAGCGATAAATTAATCGTTTCTGTATCTGTCCATCAAAAAGTCCATCACACGCACAAAAAAAAGTTCTGGAAGGCCAACGACGAAAAGTCTTCCTTTTGATTTTACTGCTGAGAGCATAATTTATGTAGGATGTTTGAATGGCTTTTCAAACGAGAATAAACTAAAGGGAAGTTCAATGTGTTTGAGGACCACAAAAGAAAAAATCCTCTCTCCCGGGACATAGATCCTGCAATGGCGAGCAGAGCGCTGGTGGTTGTGTTTCAGTGTTAGTAGTATAGTAGAGAGGGCTGGTGGTTGTTTCAGTGTTAGTAGTATAGTAGAGAGGGCTGGTGGTTGTGTTTCAGTGTTAGTAGTATAGGAGAGAGAGAGCTGGTGGTTGTGTTTCAGTGTTAGTAGTATAGTAGAGAGGGCTGGTGGTTGTGTTTCAGTGTTAGTAGTATAGTAGAGAGGGCTGGTGGTTGTTTCAGTGTTAGTAGTATAGT
>JAPMUY010003058.1:137500-145000 GCA_026901105.3 Galaxias olidus | reverse complement strand
TAGGGTAAGGCGCAGGAAAAGTCTAGGTCAGTTTTAGTGTTGCATTGAAACTGTGTTAGGGTAAGGCGCAGGAAAAGTCTAGGTCAGTTTTAGTGTTGCATTGAAACTGTATTAGGGGTACGTAAGGCAGAGGAAAAGTCTAAGTTGGGCGACATGCTTTTCAGGGCTAAGCAAAAGACATGCTCTTCAAAAATGTTATTTATAAAAAAATGCAATTAGCATGTTCAACAATCATTCATATGCAGACCAGATAAAAAAATAAGCATGGCTTAATTTGAGTGGATTATATCCTACTTGGAATGTTTGACATCAGAAACAAAAAGGTCACTGTTGACTGAACCTTTTGAAAAGGGGATATTGATAAACACACCATATGCATACAGCGAACAAAATAGTAGAGGGATATGGCAAATGTTAGGCTCTTACATGCTCTATACTAGAAAACACTGTTCACTAACCCTAACCCTGACCCTAACGTTAGGCTCTTACGTGCTCTAGAAAACAGTAGTCACTAACCCTGACCCTAATATTAGAGTCTTATATGATCTAGAAAACAGTAGACACTAACCCTAACCCAAACGTTAGGCTCTTGTGTGCTCTAGAAAACAGTAGTCACTAACCCTAACCCTAACCCAAATGTTTAGCGCTGACATACTCTAGATGCTAGAAAACAGTAGTCACTAACCCTAACCCTAACCCTAGCCCTAGCCAGGCTCTTACATGTCATAGAAAACAGTAGTCATGGAGCCAAGACAGTGTTTCCATGCAAGCCGACTGATTCTTTAGAATCAAGTGAATTATTAAACATCTTGCATAAAAAAAAAAAGAAAAGAAATCAAAAGTTCTTCCCTTTCTTTATTTTTTCTCTCATTCTTTTTTGACCTCCTCCCTTTATTCTCTACATGTCTGGAGGAGGGTGTGGGGGGGGGGGGGGGGGGGTGGGCTTCTCCAGATGTTTTTCAAACGACGTGAAAAAAAAAAGATATATACGTAAGAGATCTTCAAGCGTGCGTTGAAAAGGGCGAGCTCTTCAGACGTGCCACCCTGCAGCAGTCAGGCGGTTGGCGATGGAGACGGAGGTGGTGGTGGTGGTGGTGGCGGGTGACGGTGGAGAGGGATAATTCGGATATGCAAATGGAGCAGCGGGGTGGCTCCGAGACGCGGCTTACAACCCCCCCCCCCCCCCCCCCGCGCTTAAAATAGACAGCTGCCTTTTCTCCCTTTGCTCCTTTCATGGTGCCTCTCTCTCTCTACCCCTCCTTCACTGCCCCTCTCTCTCTCTCTACCCCCTCCCCTACTTCACTGCCCCCCCTCTCTCTCGCGCTCTCTCTCTCTCTTTCTCTCTCACCATCTCTCTCTCTCTCTCTGTCTCTTTCTCTGTCTCTCTCTCTCACCATCTCTCTCTCTCTTTCTCTCTCGCCCTCTCTCTCTCTCGCCGTCACTCTCTCTCTCTTTTTCTCTCGCCGTCTCTCTCTCTCTCTTTCTCTCTCTTTGCCTCTCACTCTCTCTCTCTCTCTCTTGCCTTCTCTCTATCTCTCTGTATACTGATAGCAGGTTGAAATTTAATAAGCATTTAATTTCCACTAATTAGACAGAAGGAGTGATTAACTTGGGTGTGTGTAAAGCTAAAGGTGCAGAGAGAGAGAGAGAGAGGGAGAGAGAGAGAGA
This sequence comes from Galaxias olidus, assembly GCA_026901105.3. Lineage (NCBI taxonomy): Eukaryota > Metazoa > Chordata > Actinopteri > Galaxiiformes > Galaxiidae > Galaxias > Galaxias olidus. The sequence continues at coordinate 143,332 of JAPMUY010003058.1, read as the reverse complement.
AAAAGAGAGAGAGAGCAGAGAGAGAGAGCGAGAGAGAGAGAGGGAGAGAGAGCAGAGAAGAGGGTTTAATGTGGTCTGGGTAATAGTCAGCCAGCGTAATGATATCACATACAATGCAGAGAGCTCTTCATAATGGACTTCCAGTGCTTCTTTCACACCCTCTCCTCTGGGTGAAGTGGTCTCACTGTCAGACTGGACCCCGTGTGTGTGCGTGCGTGTGTGTGTGTGTGTGTCTGTGTATGTGTGTGTCTGGAGTGTGTGTGTGTCTGGTGTGTGTGTCTGGAGTTTGCGTGTGTGTGTGTGTGTGTGTGTGTGTGTGTCTGTGTATGTGTCTGTGGGTCTGGAGTATCTGTGTGCGTGTGTGTGTGCATGAAGTGTCTTTGTATGTGTGTGTGTGTGTATGTGTGTGTGTGTGTGTGTGTGTGTGTGTGTGTGTTTGTCGAGTGTGTGTGTGTGTGTGTGTGTGTGTGTGTGTGTCTGAAGTGTCCGTGTATGCGTATGTGTGTGTCTGGATTGTGTGTGTGTGTCTGAGTATGTGTGTGTGTGTGTCTGAGTGTGTGTGTGTGTGTGTGTGTGTGTGTGTGTGTGTGTGTGTGTGTGTGTGTGTGTGTGTGTGTGTGTGTGTGTGTGTGTGTAACCACTGCTGCTCTAAGCCCCCTCCTGTCCCACACTCTCCCTGACTATCTATTCTCTCCCTGGCTAAGGCCATGCTGTGCAGGAATCCTGGGTGATTGGGTTTCTTTCAGGGGCCTTGTAGGCCGCCATAAATCGGAGGAGGAGGAGGAAGGGGGGGGGGGGGGGGGGGGCCTCCCGGCTACCACCCCCCCTCCCCCCTCGTTCTCCTCCCTCGCTCTCAGTCTCCAGACCGTGACTCCGGCTGGCAGGGGGGACGATTGTTGGAGAGCCCAGGGTCACGGTGAGGTCACGCTCTCCTGTGCTTCGTAACGCTACGAGTCCTCTCTTTTTTTTTCTTTTTTTTTAACCCCCTCTTCTTTCTTTCTTTTTCCTCTCTATCTCCCCCTCTTCTCTTCTTTGTCCTCCTCTTCTCTTTTTTTCTCTCACCACCCCCGCCCCCCCCACCCCCCCCCTTCCAGGCTGAGGTTGCTAGGGCTTGGTATTTGGGCCTTAATGTCCATGTTCTAATTACAAGGAGAAGGGAAAAAAAACGAAAGAGAGAGATGTCCTCTTCTTTTTGTCTCTCTCTTTCTTCTGTCTACTTTATTCTCACATCCTCTTTTCCTGTATTTCTCTCCTCCCTCTCTCTTCTAATGTGTGCTGGTGAGAAGTTCCACTAATGTCCTATTCACCACACACACATATATCTATATCTATATACATTCCATAATATAGTCTACGTGGTCCATCCTGGAATGTCAATGAGCAATTCGTTTTTGCCAAACAGCCATGATTCTAAACTGTTACGAAACCGATCCAAAAAAAAAGAATTTTAAGATGAGTTCCAGCAGGCGTAACTAAACCGTGGGATGAAAACAACGTGGGCTAAATGAAGCTGACCTTTACGAGAAGAACTGGGCCTTCGCAAAAGCCCAGCTGAATAAAGGTCTCAGAGAAACCTCTTCGTGGGGGGGCTGAGATGTTTCTGTCCGTGCCCCGGCTTGGGATGCCGGCTGGTTCATGTTTAGGGAACGTCGGACTGCTGTTTGGTGTTTTAGGACGAGGAATACCACAGGGCACCCCTGGAGAGCCAGGCCCTTTTCTGTGGGATGACATCTGGGGGCTGTGAAGCAGCAGGGATAGAAAAAAAAACACAAAAAAAGTGACAGTTGGAAAACAACACCGCAGTGAAAACAAACAATTGTACAATTAAACAATAAATACTCCAGCAGGGGTGGTTTACCCTGCAGTGAACGGTGGTTAGCTCAAAGAGACAGTTTGTCAGAGAAGAAGAGAAAGAGAGAGAGAGAGAGAGAGAGAGAGAGAGAGAGAGAGAGATATTTCTGGAACATTTAAAGACATAACCAATTGTGTGTGTGGGGGGGGGTGTGTGTGTGTGGGTATGTTGTGTGTACTGTGTGTGTGTGTGTGTGTGTGTGTGTGTGTGTGTGTGGTGTGGTGTGGCGTGCGTGTGCGTTTTGCGTGTGTTGTGTGTGTTGTGTGTATTGTGTGTATTGTGTGTGTGTGTGTGTGTGTGTGTGTGTGTGTGTGTGTGTGTGTGTGGACAAATCCAGTTGTAATTCCCTGCATTTCTAATATAATAATCAAGAATCAAATAATTATACTACCATTTTTGTTTTGTCACATGCAACATTTGACGCTTCAGACTTCCACTCACAAGGCCTCCTCTCCTCTCCCCTTATCCTCCCCTCCTCTCCTCTGCTCTCCTCTCCTCTACCTTTCCACCTCTCCTCACCTCTCCTCAATATCCTCCTCTCCTATCCTCCACTCTCCTCTCCTCTCCTCTCCTCACTCACTCCCCCCTCCATCCCCTCTCTCCTCACCCACCCCTATCCCCCCTCCTCGCCCCTCCTCTCCCCTGTCCTCTTCCCTCTCCCCTCTCTCCCTCCCCTCACACTCTCCTCTCTCTTCTCTCCCCTCTGTTCTCTCCCCTCTCCCCTCTCCCCTCTCCCCTCTCCCCTCTCCCGAACCCTTCAAAGAGTGACAGAGGCGAGCAGAGTCTCACGCTGAAGCTGAAGTGTGTGTGAGTTGTATGGAGGCCCTATAGGAGCACACCATGTCTTTCATGTGCATGGCAAACAGCCACAAAGCCAAACATTGTTATCCTATGGAATAAGACCAAGGCTAGGGACTCTCGTTGTTCTCGGGATCCTGTTTGTTCAAAGACTCTCCTCCTCTTCCCTCCTCCGCCCTACATCCTCCGCCTGCTCCGTCCCTCCTCCTCATCCCTCCCCCTCTTCCTCTTCCTCCTCTTCCTCCTCCTCTATGTCGACTCACGACTCCCTCACTTCAGAGAAACACTGCGTCTTCCTCCCACGGGACAGACACATGGACCAAATATAATCTTTTTCCAATAAACAGGATGCCATTAATTGTTTGCCCCGTCCTATTGAAGTGTGTTCCTGGATATTCAATGAGAGCTCAATTAATCGCTTAAACCGTTTTTTTGTTGTTTTTTTCCGACTCGGTGGGTGCCAGTGACGAAAGATAAAAAGTCTGGCGCTGAATGAATCGCTGCTGGAAAAACCGATCGAGTCCTCAGAGCCAAGGCTTATTCCTTCGTCCCTGCAATAAGCACCTCCATCCTCTCAGACACAAAAAGCACACACACACACACACACACACACACACACACACACACACACACGAGGCTTAGTGAACCAGATTCACTGAGAGTTAGAATCCCAATGAAATAAGTGACAGAAAAAAAAGCTCTCTCGAAAGATGAAATCATTAATTTTTGGTGGGTTGCGTATTTTGACAAAGGCCAAACACCGTGAATTTACATATTTGTTAATGTAAAGACATACCATGCAGTGTGCAACGTTTCCATTTGAATCTATTCGCTATTTTCTGTAGTGTCCCACTTACTGTGCCGCTGAGCATTGACTCAAAATAAGGTTTGTACATTTCCGTTTCATCTGGAGGATAGAGCAGCTCTGTTTCCTGCTGTGGAGTAAACAAACACTAGTATAGATCAGGTAAATAAACAAGCACTTGTATATATCAGGTAAACAAACAACACTAGTACAGATCAGGTAAACAAACAAACACTAGTACAGATCAGGTAAACAAACAACCTGTGAAGTACATCACATCACCCAGGACTGACGTCTAACGCAGGCTACTGATGGGATGGGAACAACAACACTAAGGCCGTTTCACAAGGCCGAACCTAAACCAGACAAAAACCTCCACAGGAGAACATTAACCAAACACCTTCAGAACCACAGGAGAACCCAGACCAAACAAACACCTTCAGAACCACAGGAGAACCCAGACCAAACAAACACCTTCAGAACCACAGGAGGAGAGGGACACTTTTTTACCCTGATGGTCAGACTGATGTCTGCGTGTTAACATGTATGTGTGTGTGCGTGCTTGTGTATTTGGGGTTGTGATTGTTAGTGTGTGTGAGTGTCGTGGAAAGGGTGTTTTGGTGTGTGTGCGTGTGTGTGCATGTATGCGTGTGTGGCTGTATAACTGTGTGTGATGAGTCGTGTAAGTGCATGTGTGCAGCTCTGCATACGTGTGTGTGTATGTGGGTGTGTGTGAGTGCGTGTGTGCAGCTCTGCGTGCGTGTGTGTGTGTGTATGTGTGTGAGTGCGTGTGTGCAGCTCTGCGTGCGTGTGTGTGTGTGTGTATGTGTGTGAGTGCGTGTGTGCAGCTCTGCGTGCGTGTGTGTGTGTATGTGTGTGTGTGAGTGCGTGTGTGCAGCTCTGCGTGCGTGTGTGTGTGTGTATGTGTGTGTGTGAGTGCGTGTATGCAGCTCTCTGTGTGTGTGTGTGTGTGGGTGTGTGTGAGTGCGTGTGTGCAGCTCTGCGTGTGTGTGTGTGTGTATGTGTGTGTGTGAGTGCGTGTGTGCAGCTCTCTGTGTGTGTGTGTGTGTGTCGACAGCAGCCCTGCTTTGCTGTCATCACAGCGACAGTTTGGAAGCCAAGTGGCCCCTGGCCCCTGATGCTGGATCACAGAGGCTGTAATGGCCCCATGAAAGAGACCCTCACCTAAAGGTGCTAATGGAAACAGCCTGACCCCTATCACAAATACAGACAACACACACACACAGGAAGGGTACAGGGTTTGAAGTGTGTGTGTGTGTGTGTGTGTGTGTGTGTGTGTGTGTGTGTGTGTGTGTGTGTGTGTGTGTGTGTGTGTGTGTGTGTGTGTGTGTGTATAAGGGGCGGGGGGCATGAGTGTGTGTGTGTGTGTGTGTGTGTTAGTGTGTGTGTGGAGGGTGTGTGTGTGTGTGAGTGCATGTGGAGTGTGTGTGTGTGTGTGTGTGTGTGTGTGTATGCGGAGTGTGTGTGTGTCAAACAGAGAGAAAGATAAGAGTGGGAGAGAGAAGCAAAGGACAAAATTGAAAAAATAAAGGCATAACTGGTGGAGAAGAAGAAAATAAAAGGGTAGAAAAGGAGAGCGAGAGAGAGAGATAGAGAGAGAGAGAGAGAGAGGGAGAAAGAGAGAGAGAGAGAGAGAGAGAGAGAGAGAGAGAGAGAGAGAGAGAGAGAGAGAGAGAGAGAGAGAGAGAGAGAGGGAAGGGAGGATGTGAGTCGAACTGATAGAGAACAAGGAGAAATTAAAAGGAAGAAAGGAGGACAAAAAAAAGAAAGTATTTTTTTTTGCAGAGCAAACAGAGATGTCGTGGTGGTGAAAACAAACGCCCCCGGAGTCCTCTGAGAGCACAGGGGGACACCGAGCGTGTCCTCCTATCAACACAGCCGGCAAAGCTGCTGCATCGCCGCCGTCGTCTCCCCAGATGAAAAGACGGACCTGTGTTTGTTTGTGGCTCTTAGGTCACTTGATCTTTCGCTGTCTCCGCTTGGTCTGACCGTTAACGGTCGTCACAATGCCATCATTTAACGTGATGGAGCTACGACAGCACCAGCAGCCGTCACAATGCCGTTCGTTGTAACAGGCAGATGGGTATTGGCATCAAACATGTTATACTATATATATTTGGTAATCTTAATACCTTTAAGTATGTATGTACTGTATGGGTATATGTGTATGTACAGTACTGTGCAAAGGTTTTAGGCAGGTGTGATGTCTTTAAAGTTAGAAATAAAAAAAACATAAAAAAGTAAATGTTAATTGTTTATTTTTTTTATCAATTCATAAAATACAAAGTGAGGGAAAAGCAAATCTGTATCAAATCAACATTTGGTGTGACCACCCTTCGCCTTCAAAACAGCATCC